>JAQBSW010006367.1:0-49181 GCA_029291075.1 Eudiplozoon nipponicum | reverse complement strand
TTCTATTCTATTCTATTCTATTCTAAATACTTGATTTTAAAATTGTGCGCTATTTTCAGTTTTTGAGTATCTCGCTCCTTGATTGGTATTGTAATTTTTTGTCTGCTGCATTTTAACATTTTTCCATAGTAAACGATTAAATCATTATCAAATATATTTCTCCATCAATTGCCTTTTGTTCTGATATAAAATAAAAAAGCTAGGACTATCGCAGAAGGCGTAGGGATAGCAACACCTACTGATTCTAACACGTCGGCAGTTAGAACAGTCCTCTTACCTCGTCCATCAGTCGCACATGACTTTGCCGATATCATCGAGAAGCACCTAGCAGTGTTTCAGCCTTTCAGTGCCAAAAGGATAGGCCTGAAGACAGGAGTAGAACACCAGATAGAATTGGTGGCTCCGTTGCCTTGTTCACCAAAGGCTCAACCATTGGCACAACACAAGCAACAAGTTTCTTTGTCAGAATTTCACCAATTGTGCGAAGAGGGGATTTGTAGAAGGTCAAATTCCAATTTTGCTTCCCCAATAGTGGTAGTTCCCAAACCCGAACCGGGTCAATAGAGGGTTTGTGGGAATTATCGTCTATTAAACTCAGTGACGAAGGGTGATTCTTATCCTCTCCCTAACCAGAGTACTTTGCTCCGAGATATAATGGGATATGAGGTTTATTCAACTTTAGATCTCCAGAAAGCGTACTATCAGGTACCAATGGAAGAAAGTTCGATACCACTCACCGCAGTCAAATTTCCAGGAGGGGGATCGCATGAATTTCTTCGAATGCCTTTTGGTTTGAAAAATGCCAGTCAGACATTCCAGCGTTTGGCTTAAGAAATCCTTCAGAATTGTCCATTTGCGAGAGTATATATAGACGACATAATAATTTTTAGTCGCTCACGTGACGAACATCGTACGCATTTGGAAACGGTTTTGACCAGGCTGGAACAATATGGATTAGTGGCCAAACCTAATAAGAGTAATATAGGTTGCTCTTCAGTTAAATACCTTGGGCATATACTTTCCAAAGACGGAATTAAACATTTGGCAGATAAGGTCCATGCTATTAAGGACGTAACGGAACCCCGAACCGTACGCCAGTTGCGAAGGTTGTTGGGTATGATCAGCTATTATCGTCGATTCATTCCAGGTCTAGCCGGAATTCTTGGATCGTTAACAAGCCATCTCACTCGTGAAAAGAGCACGATCAAGAAGTCTTGGCCTATAAACTTGAGTCAAGAATACCGAAAAAATTTCCAAAAGGCCAAGGATATGTTAAGTGACGTAACCACATTAGCACCTGTAGATTGGGAAAAACCTTTCGAACTAATCACAGATGCCTCAGATGTTGCATTAGGGGTAGTGCTACAGCAAAGAGATGAGGACGTAGTAAGACCGATTGGGTTTTATAGCCGTAAGCTTAATGATCGAGAAAAACGTTATGATACGTTTGGCAAAGAGCTTCTAGCAGTGTATGCCGCAGTGATACACTTCGAGCATTACTTAGATGGTCATAAGTTTTAGTTATTGACCGATCATAAGCCATTGATCAGCATACTTGGTAAAACGGCTAGGCTTAATTACTCTCGTAGAGTAAATTCCCAAATAACACGGTTAGCAGAGTTCGATTTCACTGTGTCTCATATTGCTGGCAAAGAGAATGTGGTAGCCGATGCATTTAGCCGACCGAATGAAGCTGATGTCGAGCTGATATTTCAAGGTCCATTGAAAATTTTAGATGAATCAATGCACGATTTCGTTAGTCAAATCGAGGAAGCGGAAGGATCGGATCCCTTTACATTAGTATTGTCCAACTGACCAGGATATGTGCGTAAGCTCATAAGTTGCAAGTGGTTGTTATGCGAAACATCTAGAAGTCAACCGCGACCATATGTGCCATTGGATTTACGGGCCATCCATCCATTAAAGCCACCAGTCGATTAATCAACGAGAGATACGTATAGCCGCACATGTCTAAAGACATACGGGTATGGGTAAGAGCCTGTGCCAAGTGTCAAACGTGTAAGGTGTGGAGACATACCAGAACCGAGATAAAGAACATTGGAATACCAATCGGACGGTTCAGACACGTACACATAGACATTGTCGAGATGCCTGAAGTAAATGGAAACAAATACTTGCTGAAATTGGTAGATAGATTTAGTCGTCAATTTGAAGTGGCGATTTTAAAAGACATGACAGCGCAAGAAGTCTTTTTCGCGTTTCTACATAATTGGATATCGCGTTATGGTGTTCCGGAAAAGGTCACTAGTGATCGTGGTAGTCAGTTTATGTCTGAGCTTTTTGTAAGATCCCTCAACATTATGGGAACCACTGTAATACATACTAGCGCGTATAACCCACTAGCGAATGGGATGGTAGAAAGACTACATCGTAAACTAAAAGCTGCATTAAGGTGTACTAGTGGAACAAGCTGGATACACGATCTTCCTATAGTACTACTCGCCATGCGCAATAGATATAGGGCGCAATTAGGAACTTCTATAGCAGAATTGGTTTATGGAGAACCATTAAGATTGCCTGGAGACCTAAAAGAAACTCCAAATAGTCTTGATTGGGCTTCTAGTTATGTAGATTGGTTTGTAGGAGCACTCAGAGACAAGATGTGTCGTTTGGCCCCAACCAAGACCAGAAAAGCTATACCAAATGCTATGTGTCCTCTGATATAAAATCGGCTTCGCATGTGTATATAACTAATGAGAATAGGAAGAACTGCCTGACACCATTTTAAAAAGGACCATACAAGGTCAAGAAGATGACTGACAAGAATGTTATCATAGAAATAAATGGCATTGAGGAATGTGTTACGTTGGATCGCTGTATTCCCCAGTTTATCTGGATTGACATGAAGCATGAAAACTATTTGTCGATACCAAATGATTTTGAAGAACCAGCGAATGTTGTACCGGGCGAGATGACGACGTCAGGGGCGCCAGTATGCACAACTCGTTCTGGAAGAATACATCGTCAGCCGAAGAACTATGATTACGTCTATTACTAGCTCTTTTTGAGAAGGTGGTGTATGTAGAGGATGTTAAATCCTCCGCCTTATGTAAAATGACCTTGACTGATAAATTTAAACCACCATAGCTGATTGTAACGAACTTTATTTAAAAAGAATTTTTTCTTTTTATTTTCCAGAACATTCTTTGTTTAAATACTTGATTTTAAAATTGTGCGCTATTTTTCAGTTTTTGAGTATCTCGCTCCTTGACTGGTATTGTAATTTTGGTCTGCTGCATTTTTCCATAGTAAACGATTACATCATTATCAAATATATTTCTCCATCAATTGCCTTTGTTCTGATATAAAATAACATTGAAGAGGAGCCTTGGAACAGGTATATTTGATTTTATCGTTGGGTCACGTTTATACCATAAGAGATTATTGCTGAAAGGAACAGCCTTCCAACTTTCACTTTCCGATTGCCTAACAGTAATGTTTTGTCCACCTATGTTGGATGGTCCACGTACTTGTATGTCTTTCGTGTTTATTATTAGCGTATCGTCTAGACGAGCCTTAATTATGCCTAATTCTGCAGTTAAATTATTCATTTGAGAAGTCAATGCCTGAATCAACGTTTCCAACCCATCAGAAGACATATTAAATGTACCAAAATGCTTTATTTTTACTCGATTATATATAGAATTTTGCTCACACAACGAGAATCGATTTAATAAAACAAATTTACACATTAATTAATTTATGTTCACTTCAGCTCGAACTCTGCTTTTCTCATTGGGCTGACTGCTTCATTCTTATACGGGCGATTCGGCGAGTAATTTCTGTTGAAATAATGTCTGCCCTAGATAAGACCCTTTGTTCATTATTTGTCTTAAAGGTGGCTATTGCCAAATCATACCCCCCCTCAGGAATCGGCTTTCGCACTCTGCTTAAACGATCCAATGCAACAGCTCGTGGTCCATCGGGCAGGCTAACAAAAAAAGTATTGTGCTCTGCGTCCACCCACTCCACGCCATACGGCCCATCATTGACAGCCTGCATTGCCATGGGCTCGACCTTCGCTACCATGACATAGTCGCCGACCTTTAGGCGAGTGCGTGTCGGTTGCCTTGCATAGCCTTGTCGCTGTGTAGCACCTACATATTCAGTTAACTGTTTTAGTCGTTCCTGAATATCCGCTATGGTGCAGCGCTCATGGGATCCTTGGATTACCGGTTCACCTGGCAGTCTTATGTGTCCTCCATAGACCATGGTCGTTGGAGCGAATCCTGTAGCTGTTGAGACTGTAACGCGCATGGCCCGCTCGACCAAATGTAATTTGTGTCTCCACGTTCCCGGGCTCTCGTGGCACCAACATCGCAGTACCTATTTCATCGTCCTATGTGCGCGCTCAGCTGTCGCATTGTTTTGCGGGTGATAAGTGGCTGTGCGGGAATGCTTTATGTCAAGGTCTTTGCACCACTGATTAAATTCTTTCGACTCAAACTGTGCGCCTTGATCGGTAACAATAACTTGTGGTGCACCGAATCGACTGAGCCATCGCTCTTCTAAGCACGTTATAATCTTTTCTGTTGTGATCTTCTTCAGTGGTACAAACTCGACCCATCGGGTAAACTTATCGACCATGGAAAACACATAGGACACGCCGCCGCGAGCTACCGGCAGTGGACCTACCAGGTCGATATGCAGAAACTCGTTCCGTGCAGTGGCATTGAAAGCAATCGGAGTGACCTTTTCTCGTTTTTGTGGTTTACAACGTTGGCATGTAGTGCACTATTGACAATAGCTACGAATTTCTTTGGACATACCAGGCCAATACAATCGTGACTGCAATGTCTCAATGAGCCGCCCAGCGCCGGGATGTCCTAACGTTTCATGCCAAAAGGCCATTAATTCTGTTCTTATAGATTCTGGCACAAACCATTGCACTGTTTGTCCTTCTTTCCGCACCAACAGGCCGTTCTGTAGACTCAACGTTTTATTTGGTGCAGACACCCCTGTGCCGTTTTTTAATTGATTGACTATTTCCTGACATGTAGTATCTCTTCCCTGTTCTTCGGAGACTTTTATAAGCGGCGAAACCCGCACAGCGGAAATTCTGCTGAGCGCATCAGCCGCCGCATTCTCGATTCCTGCTCTATGATGAATTGGTATATCGTACTCTTCTAGTTCTTCAATGGCTCGATGTACACGTTTCTTCTCAATACATAGTGATCTCCAATGCACTAGCGCTTTGTGGTCGGTAAAGACGTCCACGTGTCCCCCGATGACAAAATATCTAAACTTCCGCAGCGCCCATTGTACGGCAAGTAATTCTTTTTCTGTGACTGTATAGTTCTGTTCCGCCTTAGTGAGTGTGCGACTTATATATTGCGCAGGACGTCCATCAGCTTGTAACACCGCTCCTATACCAATGTCTGACGCGTCTGTAACAATTGACATATTACATACCGGGAAAGTCAAAATAATTGCATCTATTAATTTCTGCTTACATAGCACAAACGCTTGTTGAGCCTCCTCCGTCCAACGAAATGGTATCTTGGCACTAGTTAACTGAGATAAGGGCTGTTGCGTAACCGCCATCCCTGCGAGGTATGGTCTATAGAAATTCACCATACCAATAAACCGGCGCAATTGTTTTCTAGTAGTAGGCACCGGATAATCCCTGATAGGTTGTACATTCGAATCTAACGGCATGCATCCATCCGCTGAGACTAAGTGCCCCAAGAACTGCACTTCTTGACCTATCTGTACCGTTTCTGGATTAAAATGTAATCGCCATTCTACAGCTTTGGCCAACATCTTCTGCAGCCTCACACGTAATTCGTGTTCAGTAGTGGCCCATATAATAACATCGTCTACGTAGGCTGTTGTACAAGTTAAGTCAGACACGAACAAGTCCATCATTCTTTGGAACACTTTCGGTGCGTTTTTAAGGCCAAATGGTACCCGGGTGAATTGGAATTGAGCTTGGGGTACTTGTACCGCTAACTTCCATCGGTCTTCGGGCCGCACGCCTATTTGCCAAAATCCCTGTTTAAGATCAAGCACGGCAAACCATTTGCCTCCCGCTAGCTGTAAGAACAGATCACGCAGAGCCGGCATGGGATACGGGTCCGGTTTAGTTACTGAGTTCAATTGCCTAAAATCAGCCGCTGGTCGGAGCGAACCATCCTTTTTTGTTTCATAAACCATCGGAGCATGAAAAACAGATGTTGACGGTTCAAGAACGCCGGCTTCTATCATTTCTTGGGTTGCTCGAGTCGCTGCTGCTAATTTATTTGGAGGAGCACCATATACTTTTGGTGGTTCGTAACCGTCATTTAGTTCTAGCCATAGCTTAAACTGGTCGACCGTCGGCCCTGGACGCTCGCTACAATCAGGCAGTTGGAATATAATGTTATATTGGGTTTGAAGATTCTTCCACCCAGGCAGACAACTGGTCTCCTCCTGCATCTTAGGAGTACATATAGACTTTATTGAACTTATTCCCTCAGGCCGCGATAGGCATACACGTTTATTTTGACAGTCTATCGTCTTAACCCATTTTCTAATGAAATCAAGTCCAATAAGGGCGTTTGCGTATTCGAAACAACAAAAGACATATGATAGACATTTTCATTTATTAACAACTTCGTGTCCCACTCGCCTACAGCCACCATCGATGCGCCCGATGCCTGACATAAACTTGCTCTCGTAGGTTTTACATTGTTCAATGGACAAGTCAATGGTAATACCGAAACATCAGCTCCAATATCCAATTGCATTATTACTGGCTGTTCGTTAAAGAGTTCTAAAAATTTAACTTTAATGAAAATTCTTACATTTGGCAATGTTTCCCACACTTCATTTTCTTCAAAGGCCATCTGGTTTGGACCACTTTTTTGTTTGTTCTGCTGGTCTTCATTCGATCTACCCGTTGGAGCCACCAAAGAATTAATATTTGTGTCCTGCTCTCTCCCCCCTTTATTTGTGAGATTGTGCACCCAGTTACCCCACTGCACTGGCCGTTCTCGAGGAACAGTACATGGGTTTTGCTGACGCTAATACGTCGTATTCGTCGGAGCTGGAGTCCTTATATACTGACTTTGCTTCCAGGCCACTGGCTGTTGCCTTTTGTCGCGGAACTGCTTATTATGCCGCGAAGAATTCCAATACGGTATGTCGCTCCTGTCAGATGTCGTAACTGGACCCATGCGTGGAGATGCAGCTGCCACTTTGTTTGTCATTATGGCCGAACTTTGAAGAGCATGAAGTCTCTCTTCAAGGCCTCCCTGGGCGCTGGATATTTCACCGTATCTGGTAGGATCCAGCAGCATGAACATGATGGCCTCATGTGATTGCAAGCCGGGTAAAGACTCGGTAAGCTTCGAGAACCACCGCTTGATACGTGCCATGATATCCATGGGCATCTCACCCATTAATGGTTTCAGGCTGTATAATTCTAAGAACACTTCCTGAGGCCTAGCCCGGAAATGATCCAACACGCGTCTTTTGTATTCTTCATACGTGAGGTCAACCGGCAATTCCAGTTGGACTGCTACTGTCCGGTCCACTAATTCCTGGACAGCTACACGCACAATAGGTGCTTCCAATGTAAATTCTTGGGCTCGAACTGATGCTTCAAATTTTTCGAACCACAAATGTGGCCTTTCCACATCTAGTGGTGCCAACATCGGCTTAAACTCTGATGACGGTCTAAAATAACTCGTCGATTCGGCTGAAAACGCCGGCATATTTCCTCCTGATTCCTCTTCGGCGCGGTCGCCATTGTTTTGTCCACCTATGTTGGATGGTCCACGTACTTGTATGTCTTCCGTATTTATTATTATTTTATCGTCTAGACGAGCCTTAATTATGCCTAATTCTGCAGTTAAATTATTCATTTGAGAAGTCAATGCCTGAATCAACGTTTCCAACCCATCAGAAGACATATTAAATGTACCACAAATGCTTTATTTTTACTTAATTATATATAGAATTTTGCTCGCACAACGAGCATCGATTTAATAAAACAAATTTACACATTAATTAATTTATGTTAACTTCAGCTCGAAGTCTGCTTTTCTCATTGGGCTGACTGCTTCATTCTTATACGGGCGCTTCTGCGAGGAATTTCTGTTGAAATAATGTCTGCCCTAGATAAGACCCTTTGTTCATTATTTGTCTTAAAGGTGGCCATTGCCACACCTAACACCAACGACTGTAAATAAATTTTATCTCTTTAATAGTAAAGTACATATTAACAAAATCTGATAGCTCAGGCTTAAAAATGTTTCCTTTTAGACATACAATTTCAACTACAACTTAGTATAATCCTTTTTGACACATTAATTACACAAAAAGTAGCAGATTTAGTATACAAGCAATGCTGCCTTAGATAAAATAACTCATTTTCTGCATGCTTTTCTATTATTTATGATTGATAAAATGATTCAGTAAGTGTCGGTAAATTATGAAAATGCTTGTCTTTTGGTAATTTTATTTGTTCATACATTATGTACATATATTAAATTCTTGTGTCTATTTAAAAAACATGGATTGTGATCAACAAATATACCATTACATTTGTAATTTGACTTATCTGAGGGACGTTTAATGGTTCTCTTGATCCTGTGAATATATATTAGCAAGAAAAATCTGATATAAAAGTAAACCATTGTTCAGGATATCCATTGTTACTTACTCCATGTTTAGACTAACACAGAATTATATCCAGTTCCATTATCAAGGAAAACTTTTTTCTATCCATTATCGGGTGTCTCCTTCATTCCGCAGCTCATCATATCAAATAGAAGCATACTGAAAAAGCGAGTGTGAAGTTTCAATTAAACCACTTACTTTATACCAAATAATAATTAACCTCATTAAAGCAACTGATATTTCATCAGTAGTCGCGAATTGAATGAGTGTATGGGTCTATCACTGCTAAAGATTCAGCTAAATATAATTACATTGGCATGTAGTTAATCTCCAATGCCTGAAAATTAACTTAACCATTGCATGCGTAAAACTAATCGTTTCGTTTTCACAATGCTAAATGAGGCATTTATGAGTAATTGCATTGGTTAGAGAGAAAGAAATTAACACAATTAATCTAGTAATAAAATAATTCCAAATTACGTGATCACACTTTTATTACAGTAACAATCTTAATACATATATGAAGTTAGAGCTGAAAGCCAGACATGGAAATTAAGGAATTATCTAGCGAAAAATAGTCATTCAAGGAAATGTTATAAGGAAAACAAATGCAATTAATAAGTGATAAACTCAATATGAACCACAAGTTAATAAATACAATAAGATGTAAATAAACAAAGGATGAAATTTTGAAGCATTAATTTGATAAACCTATGTACAAGCTAGTTTTAATTCAATATTCTTATCCTTGTAGTCGAACTAGTTTCCGATTCTGCTTCATTTTATCAAAGAATTATAATTTTCAAACCGACGTTTAAAAAAGTATTTGAAAAAAAGAATACACTAGGTCTTGATAACTTAGATAAGTTTTTGTGAATAGCATTTGGATCTTTTAAATTGACTTATTTATTTCACGTACTATAATTAATTGTCCACTTTTGAAAACAAGACCTCATCTTTTGTTTGATGGAGGAGACTATTTTGCTATTAGACATTCTAATGCTAGGGAAGATAATAAAAAGCGATTTGACTAACGGTCTCAACCACGTTAGAAATGGACGACCTAGTTCTGCCTTACCGTTCCCACGTAAATATGCATTTTACGTAATGTAGTGAATGTTGATTTTAGATCGATGATTTATATCTATCGAATTAAATTATTAAATTAGAATATTGTGTATTGCTACTAGTAGTAGCAAATTCATATTGTTTAATTTTTTCTCCGCATCATTATTATTTTAGCATAATGTGAATAATGGTAGCCTTCTTAAAATTGGCACAAATTTTATGTATTTCTATATATATACTAAACGTAGTAAAAATATATAATTTAAACAAGTTATCCGACTAAACTGCATGATATTTCTTCACGTGTATGCTCTAAACTATCGTCAGACGCACTTGATCATTCTCTAGTAATCGTCTCAATAAATCTGATTATTAAATCAAGATTTTCATAACTCTATGAACAAATGAAAGTTTTCAAACGTTAAATTGCACCTCTCGAACATAACAGTTTTGCAGAATTTACGATAGTCTTTTAATTATTCTACTTAATAATTTTTTAACTTACATTCAAAAATATGTATCAATTGAGTCCCGTTTCTGATATTTTGATAATCACCAAACGCATATCTATTTTATCTACGAAACTATTTGATGAAAATCTGGTTAGCTACACATTTTTACGTGTTTCGATTCACCTTGACCATGATCAGGGCACACAATGCTATATGGCGGACAAAATTAATATCCACAATAATAGATCATTGTAGTTTAGATGCAAGTGTGAAATCAAAGTGTGAATACACTTCTACGTTTGCGCAGTACATAAATGAGATCTCACAAGAAGTTTCTACAGAATGACCTTTAAGATAATTGTGAAACGCAATAACAAAAATAAATTAGCCATTTAATCAACTTAACCAACTTTAATATGTGATCAACACTCAAAAGACTATTTGGTTATAAAAGGATTATTTTTCCATATATGATGGATTGTTTTATCACGTGTATTGGTGTTTTTACTGTGTTCATTAAAAAGAAAAAAAGGTTAACTAGTACTTTAAATCTAATTTGTGAGCTTAAAGTCAACACTAAGTCCATTATATTTAACCAGTCGTGGAACAAAATAGCAAGACTGCCGTCAGTCGCACGTAATAAAGCGTTTCGACCTTCCACGATCAGCATCAGAGAATGACGGCAAACTGACTAGCGAGGATCAAACTGCAACGCATATATATGAAACGTAAAATTATATATGCTAGTTGTCTCGTATACATTGTACTTGATTGGAAATGTCGGCTGCATAATTTCTATGTAGTCACGAACATTTTCTTTTTTCTGCTTTCGCCACATATATAAGTAATACAATTAAACTATCATTGATTGTGCGGGTGGAAATAACAATTCTTTAAATCAAGTTTGCGAGCTTGAAGTAAACACCAATAAAATTGTATTTAACCAGTCGTCGAACAACATTGAAAAACTACCGTCAGTCACACGTACTGACGCATTTCTCTTTCCTTGATCATCATCAGAGTACGACGGCAAACTGACTAGCAAGGATCAAACCGCAATGCATATGTAAAAAACGGAAAATTATATATACGGCTCTCACCTCTAGTATTCTCGCATACAAATTACTTGAATGGAAATGTCAGCTGCTCAATTTCTATGCAGTTACGAACGTAACCATTTCGAAACTTTCGCCATATATATATATATATATATATGGTATATATATATATATAACTAAGGAATAATAAACAGATCCACATGCGATATCACAACCATTGTTATCAGTGCCAGAAATTTATAAAACATGAGCATTCGAAACTGCAATTCGCACACCTTTGGCTGTTACCAAGGAGACAGAACAAAATTGAGGAACAAGGCGAAATGAATGACGACAATCGGAGAAACACATTCGTGCACGTAACAGCAAAAATGCAAACTGTTGGTTCAGTCTCAATCCATCAATACAAGATTGAACAGATCTCAGACATGTCTTTGCAATACAACGAGAAAGACCCTTCACGCAAACAGATCCACACAGGCACATACGCATATGCACTTACTAATCAGTCCAAACAAGATTTAGAAGTATAACCGAGTGAGACTAGTTGCCGCCCCCATAATCGAATAGAAGCCCAGGAAATATATAAGTGAAAAATTGTGAAGTGAAGTTTTGTACTCTTTAAATAAATGGCCATTACTCACTTTGTTATTAGTGTTTGTTTCTTCCTAATAAGAAATATACTGGGTAATATATATATATATATATGTCAATTTGTCGTTATATAATGAGTCTGTTGCGCTTGATAATTTTATGTGTAGTTTCTTAAATCGGAATGGTAGTAAAATAATTATATATTGTGTTTGACGGATATCCTATGTGCGTAAGATTTTTGGAAATAACGCCTGTAGAATTGCATGGTTTAATATTGTTTTCCCCTATAATTACTGTAATAAGTTTAGCTTTTGGATGAATTATGCTTTGCACATACTTTTATTTTTACTTACTAATACATTTTTTGAACTTCAGGTCTGCTTTTTCTAAGAATGAAGTTATGTTTCGCCCGCTTAGCGTTAGCGAGAAAATGTTTTGTAGGCAAAAGCATTGTTCTATCTTATAGAAAAAGCCTTATCATGTAAGATTGCTTGGTGATTATTTGTTAACATGGCATTTTACATTTTTATTTTTTAGACACTTGACTTTGCGGAAATATTTTTCTACTCGGTCTAGATGATCCCTTCAAAAAGTTGATTATTTATACATCCGTAAGCGCCTAAAATAATCTGAAAATTATTTAATACGTCTTGTTTGCGCAATAAGCATATAACAACATTTAGATGATTGATGATCTATTAGAAAGCTATTTGAAATTTAATTTTTGTCGATGTATTTAACAAATTAATAAGGTTTAGATCTCACAGGCGTGGTACTTTAATCACTGATATGTATTATTTTATCTTATCCCTTCAATAAGAAGTCCTGATAGCATGAACTTTGTTAGATTGATTTGATCTGTTTTATTCAGTTAATAATGTTTCTTATAAGTATAAAATGTGATAATCATACTCTATTGAATTTATAATCTCCAAGGGCATTAAGTCGAACGATTTCGACATTGTGCATGTTAAAAACAATAGCACACATACTTAATTAATTAAATTTTATACTTTTTTCATAAAAAATATATTTATTCAGCATCAACTAAAAATGAATCAGGAAAACATGCAATTCAGCAAGTAGACGGATTTCGTCCTTATAGAGCAGCCAACAAGAGCATTTCTGAATTTACGTGTACGAAATTTAAACTAAAAGGTATTATATTCAGAGTCTTGCAACTCGAATAATATTCCCTCAAAGCTGCGCATTGTTTTCAATTCTGATTTATGTAGGGAATTCCATGTTTTTGGTTAGTCTTTCCTTCGGATGGATACTGTGCATTATCGCTTTCCAGCTGGAGTTCCAACTAGCCATCGAACATCAGTCATTAAAAAATTAACACCATGTCACAGGGAGATGTGATATTTAATTAAATTATAACGGAAGAAGATGAGTTTCAATAATCTGAAACTAATGACCCTCGTTCATATCCCAGCTGCGGATATTAAGGAACGTAAATGAAGGATGAACAATAAGGACAAAACTGGTCTGCCAGATGAATTGCGCATGTTTTATTATCTGATGCTTAGTTTATACGGAAAAAACATATATGATGAAATATTTCCACCATACCTTAATAAAATATCACTTCCATATAAGGAATGGTGACGGGATTATAATGAAAGGTTGAGTATTTGTAGATTAACCTTTGGGTTGGAAGCGTTACCGACTTGGATCTGACTGAAGAAAAGACTTAACAAATGCATAAAACGATATCTGACTGAAAATTACAGACAATGTGCGGCTTCGTGTGCCCAGCAGAGGGTTGCAAGATTATGAAGCGAATAACCTCTGGTTCAAAGCTCAGCCATGCAAATTACATTGAGTACCTGATTAGGTGTCCAATAAGATCGAAACCGGTCTACATGATAAATCGCATTTTCAATCTTCTGCAATGTTTAGGTTATATTGGCAATATATATATATATATATATATATATAGCAAATATATAAATAAATAAATAACAATAAATATATATATATATATATATATATATATATATAAATCCTAGGACATATTGTTTGGCTTAGCAAAGGTCAAATATTGATATTTGGAACTACTTAAACAAATGGGCACCAACTAGAATCCACATAAAAGATAAACAAGCATAAAAATTTAAATGGTATATAACTCAAAATTGCACACAATGTCAAAGTTTAGTTGCACATTACTTCCTCAGAAGTAATATTGTCTAACTTATAATGAATTATCTGGTATTGTTTATTGGAAACTTTAAACGAATGCTATACCGAATGGGATAGAAATCACGGAAAATTTATTATAATTCGTGTATACACAGCAAAGTCATAGAAGAATGTTTTATTTTCCTCAGATTTAAGCACAGATTTAATATCTGATACGTCATAAAGTGAATTTAAAAAACCCGAATTGTTTAATTTAAATAAGTACAAACATTATAGTAGAGCGTAAACGAAGTTTGAATCCGAAATGTTGTGGTACGTACACAAAAATATGCAAAACCTATTAGCCAAATTATAATGAAATCATGTAAGAACAAATTTTTTGCGCTGCGTATTAAGGATAGTGAAAATATCAGCTTCCGCTAAGCTAAGCACTTCTTTGTTTCTTGCTTTAAAGAACACCTGGATGTCTGCCTGAAATGAGGGTAGATTTTTATAAACATTGAATTCAATTATGGCGAAAAAAAGCCTTCCCCATTTGCCAGCGTGTGTAGTCAAAAATATTCTAGAATCCCCCCTTTATTAATCGGCTGGTTCAGCGTACATAGTGCACTTATGAGCTATTGCATTTGTACAAACAAATAATGTTAGACTGTTCAGTTTCACGGAGAGCACCATTATTTCTTTGCATTGAAATTACTCTAAGCAGACATTTTTATATAATTAAACATTTACTATAATCAAGGCTGCGAACTTGATATAAAGACCTGACCCATTATGTACTTACAATTTTTCATTATAAACTAAGAATTGTATAGTGTAGAAAAGGCAATTCATCCAGTAGACCGATTTCGTCCTTATTGGGAGCTCATCATGTACTGGCCAGAATTTGCAGCGAAGAGGGCTGTAACATGAGCAAGTCTGCTTCGGAATCTGGTGCTCTAACCACTGAGCCACCCTGCCGCACACAACACCTGATTTTCAGTCATACATTAACTAATGTAACCCGGTTAGTTTTTTTCTCTTCTAGGTTCATTTTAATACCAATTCCACATGTAGTGTGGTGTCTGTTCAGTAATGACAGATTTTGGAATGTTATTTGGAACTATGGTCTAAATGGATGCCATATGAGCTCCACCTAAAAGAGAAAAAAACTAACCGGGTTTCATTAGTTAATGTATGACTGAAAATTGGGTGGTGTGTGCGGCAGGGTGGCTCAGTGGTTGGAGCACCAGATTCCGAAGCATACGTGCCCAGGTTCGAGCACTGTCCGCGGCAAATTGTGGCCAGTACGGGTTGAGTTCTCAATAAGGACGAAACCGATCTACTGGATATGTTGCCTTTCTACACTATGAATTTCTTAGTTTGTACGTAATTAGTGGGTCAGGTGTTTAGACATCTTTATCTTTATCCATGCCCTGATTTTGGTATAATTTCTGTTTTAGGAAACCATTTCCAGTCTCAATAGAAATACACCAGGAAGGACAATGAGTTAAACTTATTGTCTTTTGTGTTTGCATACAAAACGAATAAGGTGGATCAAGTTAAGAAAGTCTATAAGCATGACATTGATATCAGCAGTTTCAGTTATGAAGCTGAAACATTAACAAAGGTGCGATGAAACTGTACCCAATGCCAGTACACATTTCAAAGCGGGCGCACCTTCTGAAATATTTACGTTAAGATTCAGTAACGGAGACCACTTGAATGCTTAATGCACAACTAATATTTATTTATTTCAGCTAAAACGCCTGCTAAGCATAAATGTAAAGGATTAACTACCTGAAATCGAACAGTCTAACACTGATTATTTGTACAAATGCTAAAGCTGATTAGTGCGCTATAAAGACCAGACTGGTGGATTATTGAAAAAGAGAATTGACGAGCTCTTTGGGCTAAACACACTAGAAGATTGGAGAATACTTCCGCAACAGCTGAATAAAATTTCTATAAAAATCCCACTCGAAATCAAATGGATATCCAGATGTTTTTAAAGAAAACTACGAAAAAAATGTCAAGAATAGGAGAAACTGTTACTATAATCAAGATTTTGAACTAGATATAAACACCTGACCCATTAAGTACATACATTTATTATAATCAAGGTTGCGGTCTTGATATAAACACCTGACCCATTAATAACTTAGTTGGAACTTTGGGCCCAGCCGATGCCATATGAGTTCAACCTAAAGGAAAAATGACCAACCAAGTTACTAGTACATAACTGTACTTGTGTGTAGTGTAGTGTGCGGTAGATAGTTTCAAAGTGGGTTAGAGCACCAGATTCAGCAGACGTGCCCAGGTTCGTGGTCTTGGTCCGCGGCAAATTCTCGGGTCAGTACTCTTGATAGCCCTCAAATAAGGACGGTGAAACCTGGTCTATCGGATGCGAATGGCCTTTTCTACACATTATACAATTCTTAGTTTATACTTTGAAATATGTAATTAATGGTCAAAAGTTTATATCAAGACCCAGCAACCTTGATTATAATAATTATATCACCCACCCGCGCAAACCAATGTTCTTTTACATAAAATACCCATTTCTAATACCACTTCATGAAATGTGGTGGCCTGTCTCAGTAAAGGATGAGTCATAATGGCTGGTTGGAACTGGGTCTGGAAATGGATGCCATATGAGCTCCACCCAAAAGAAAAAATGACCAACCAAGTTACATTAGTTGGTATATAAACTGGTACCAGTGTAAAGTAGTGTGCGCAGGTAGATAGCTCCAGCGGTTAGAGCACCAGATTCCGAAGCAGACGTGCCCAGGTTCGTATCCTGGTCCGTGCAAATTCCGGCCAAAATTGATGAGTTCTGTCAAGGACGAAACCGGTCTACTGACACCATGGTTGGGCTCCTTAGTTTATACCTGACATATGGGTAATAAATGGGTCAGGTATTTATATCAAGACCGCAACCTTGATTATAATTAATGTTATCACCACCCGCGCAACCAATGTTCGTTTAAGTACATACCTTTGTCAGTAAAAACTAGGAATTGTATGGTGTAGAAAAGGTAATTCATCCAGTAGATCGGTTTCATCCTTATTGGGAACTCATCCCGTACTGGCAAGAAATTTCCGCGGATGAATTACCTATTTACCCATGTAGTGTGGTGTCTGTTCAGCAATGACAAGGGAAACTGTTGGTTACTATATTCTTAATTCGCTGCTATAAAAGCAAAATAAGTTCTTAAAAGATTTTATTAGACACTGACAAATTGTTTTTTAATTGTGTATTAGGTGTTGCGCATCTCGTAACAAATTAGATCAAATATCACCAGAAGGATAAACCCAAGACAGCATGAATGTAAAGCATATTTGAACTAATTTGTTACTAGGTTCGCATCATCTAATACACAATTAAATTTATATTAGTTAAGCGCCCCGAACGGTATCTAATTGGTAAATTGTTTATTTGTGTGTGTGTGTGTGTGCGCGTGCGTGCGTAAGCTTGTTTTTTTCGAATTTACTGTTCGCCCTACCGTAATGTACGTGTTAATCAAATTTAATGAAAATCTCTTTTGAAAATTGGTTGTATGAAGTACAATAAGTTACAGTCGAATTGAATTCTGGTAAAAAGAAAATAACACTTTTGTAAACTGTGTTGTTCAGACGCGATCACTATTAAATATATGCTCCAATACGTGAGTTATCTCTCTGTTCGAATTGCAAATGTATAAAATTTGCTTAACCAAACTTGAATAACAAAATGTGTTAGATGGAAAATATAATTGAAAATTGCATGCAGTGCCTGGTCTACGAACACAGTGGTTGAGTTTCATGACTTTAGTAAATTCGTTATCGTTCAAGACCCTACAGCGCCAATTATTTTGGATACTTGAATACGGCGCCCTAAAGACAAAAAGCAGTCTAGTTCATGAGTTTCATTTGCTATGCAAGTTACCATTGACTATATTTTTATATTTAGCATGGCACTTTACATAGGCCTTTCTTCAAGTCATTTTTTTCTACATTTTTATAATTATATTTTAGGCTAACATACATTTTATTCGTGGTCATTATATTAAGTTAATAAAGTGTTCATTTAGATTAATTAATTTATCTAAAATAATTTTTAATATTTTATTTGCACAAACGTTCAATCAAACGTAGTTTTTTATTACACCAGAAGGTCGACCTTTGCCCTTAGACAGCAGCTCTTTAAAGCTAATCACAATGTCAGAGAATTAATGACGTTTTATAAAGTGTTCTGACATTTAACTTTCACTTGATAAAACACAAACACACACGATTGATGACTGGTCAAATCTTGTGCTGACAGGACACAATCAACTGTTACAAGAAGCATTAGCAGTGTCCTAGTTAGTGCACAATTTAACTTTAATTACATTATTTAACAAATCAGAGATAGTCTATTTCCCATAATTTGCCGTCCCATATAATGCATGCATGTTTTCAGTGTGATTTCAGTGTGTAATTTCATTTAGCCAATCTACTAATTCGCGTGCTAACAAATGTCACGTTCAATATACGTAAACAATCCTTGATGGCGCGGGTGGTGGTAATAATTATTTGAAGAAAGTTTGCGAACTTTAAGTAAGCACCAATCTCATTGTATTTAACCAGTCGTCGAACAACATAATAAACCTACCGCTAATCGCACGCACTGATGCTTTTTGACCTTCCATAATCATCATCAGAGTACGACGGTAAACTGACTAGCGAGCATCAAACCGCAATGCATATATTTATGAAAAGCAAAATTATATATTTGACTCTCACCTCTAGCAACCTCACATATATTTTTCTTGACTGGAAATGTCGGCTACACAATAACTGTCTAGTAACGAACGTTAATTTTTCAGCTGCCATATATATAGATATATATATATATATATATATACAGTGTATATATATATATATATATAAAGTCCATCTATGAAACGTTAAATGAATATTTCCTACCAAAAGTGAAATGGTGCTTTGACTTTATTTACTGGTGACCATTGCGAAAGAAACCTGGCTTTGGCTTAAGGAATATCAATTTGTCAGCCTTGTGCAATTATTAATATACGGCAACATATATATAAGAGATATAAGAGTATATATATATATATATATATATATAGAACTAGGTGGTCAGATATGAACTAAGCATGGCATAAGGTGAATAAGGCAACCAATCAGCTAGACTGGTTTCATCCACTATCATTTATCCACTTGCAGCCGAGGAGTGCAAAACAGCGAAGTAAATGTTCTTTGGATTGTGTTCCAGGCTTCATGGCAAAATCTGGCAATATTTTTAATGAGTTCTCAATTAGGTAAACCCGTCTACTTGGCTCAAACTGTCTCTGTAGCTGTGTAAGGTTCAAGTTATATCAGCGCATATATATATATGAGGAAGAGTATATATATATATATATATATATATATATATATATGTTTGTGTGTGTGTGTGACATAATGAGATCTCGGGATATTTTAGTAGCAAATATGGGACAAAAGGGATACCGAATTTGGTCTAACATACCGGAAGCTTAACAATATATATATGTAAATGTATATATATATATATATATATATATATATAGCATATATATATACATATATATATATATATATATATTACTGAGTTGAAATTTGCATGCATTGCACGATTGTGAGGGCATAGTTGTTGAGCTGTAAGCCGGGAGCTTCTATTTCTTATTTTTAATCCATGCTGCAGCAATTCTGATATCTACATGTTTGGATCCTAATCACAAATTGACCAGTCTATTTAATGAAATATATTTGCTAATTTATGTAATTATAGGTTTATACTGACGCTACATATAATAAAACTTTTATCATAAGTCAATATATGCATTATTTATTTCCTACAAAATATACAGTGTTATATTAAAAGATAATAAATAATATTAAGAAAATTACATATATATTATTAATATAAAATAAGCATTCATCAGGCAATTCAGTCAGTAGACCTGTTTTGTCCTTATAAATTAATCGTATTGTACTTTCCTAAATTTTGTGGCGGACAGGGGTAAACCGTTTCAAATTTTCTTGGATTCTAATATTCTATGCATTGCACCACTTTTGCCGCATTAAACATACAAATTGTTACTCAAATGTGTAATTCATTTGGAAGTTTTTAAGGCCTGAAGTTCAAACTAGCCACCACGGATTTATCATTTAACAACAGAGAGCATGACACTTGCGTAAATTGAAGTCTTTAAGCAGGATTCTGATTATATGTATTTTGCCAGTATCAACAAAACATAATATCATGTTGCAAAGTCAATTCACTAACTAGAACGATTTAGTCCTTATTAGGAACTCGTTAAGTACTATCCAATATTTGGCCTCTTTGTAGACATGTAATTATAAATTCACAACTACAAACTGCGCGGGTGGTGGTAACAGTTCTTTAAATTAAGTTTGCGAGCTTGAAGTAAACACCAATCCAATTGTATTTAATCAGTCGTCGAACAACATAACAAAACTACCGACAGTCGCACGCACTAGTTTATACCAAACAAAATTACCAAATGTTATAGATCTAGAGAAAAAAGCAATGACAAGTTTGTCAAAATACGTTAGTTTTGTAATGGTGTTCGGCGACTGGTTAAATACAATGGGATTGGTGTTAACTTCAAGCTCGCAAACTTGATTTAAAGAAATTCCTAGTATGTTTTACCTGAAGAAAAGAGTAACCAAGACATAAGTTGGTATATGAATTAAAATTGCGTGTAGTGTGCGGTGAGGTTTCTGTAGTAGATAGAGTCCCCTGACCCGTGGCAAATGTTCTCCGGTTCAAGGCCCTGTGTTTGGCAATTTTGACAAGTACCTTGTGAGTTCACAATAAAGGCCAAACCGGTCTACTTGTTGAGTAGCATTCACAACCTAATGCATTGTTTATTTTATACTAACGAAATATATAAATATATATTCAGATATATATTTTCTATGAATAAAAGGCTCTATTTTTGGCCTAGATTATTATCCTAAGCCTAATAAAAACGAATATATCTACTTCTGGTTTGTTTATTTTTGTTTAGAACATTCAAGTAATGTTTCTGGTAACATATTCTTCATCTTAAAACTGTCCAGTTTTCTGATACAAGTAGAAATTTCATTGACTGTGTTTCATTTCAACTACATTAGTTATTAATTTTTCATCATGTTTAACGACGATACTTGTAGGATTTTAATATTTCCCAATATGAAGTCAAGAACATTATATTGTATTTTGCGCGCATTATGTAGAGCGCTTTTGTACGATATATAATGTGGTTCTTAAATTCGTATCTAGGTATAAATGATTCTGCTACTTTATGTTTCAATAGACTAAAAGGAGAAATTTTTCCTCCATTTTCTAATTTATTCTCATATTTGCATTTTCATGTTTGCAACGTATATAGATTTATTTTACAACACTAGCTAGTTTACGGACGCATTAAAACCAATTTGTTGAACGTGTAATGCAGCTAGATTTCTTGACATTACAAATCGAGACAGAGACCATTGTTTTCGACTCCAGGCTGAATGCAACCATTAACGGTGGCCAAAGGAATAATAAAATCTAATGAAATGGGCTTTATTGAATGAAATTTACGTAAATCCCATTTTCAACCGTTACTCATTCTGTTACAAACAGTTTTTGTTCAATTTTGAAAGACTTGAATGTTTGAGACATGGTCCAGTTATAATACGGCCATATACGCTTTGTTGCGGAGGGCGAATATATATGCAATAATGTATTTGGTAATGGTTACCTTGTAATAAGTTAGTTCAAATAGGACAAGAAAAATATACCAAATTCAGCATGAACGTAAGGTATAATCTCATGGACACATACGTTTTGGAGAAATATTATGGTGCTAGTACCCTTTACGGGAGTAATGTATATTATGCATAGTGAGTTTGCTTTCATAACGCGTTGCTAAAGAAGTTTTCTGGAATTAACCACACCTCTGCCTCGATACACATACGTAGAGGAAATTGCTTCGTCCAACTGCCACACATTTCCTGATCAAATATACAATGGGTGTGAAGTGTTGTGCAGTAACTTACTGATGAGTTGTCATGAAGTATGAAATAAATTTTTAAATGTGATTTTACTTTTCGTTCATTCTGCCTTTTTCTGATATTGAAATATCGTGTTAGCTCGACTTTCCGTAGGAGAACTATACTGATATTGCTGCCTCTTAGGCGATGTGTTCATCGCAGCTGCTGTCTCTATATATTGACTTTGCTTACAAGCCACTGGCTACTGCAGTCCGTTCCGGACTCGCTGATTAATCCGCGAAGAATTCCAATAAATTATGTCGCCCCTGCCGGGCGTTGTAGCGGGACTCACGTGTAGTGTCGTTGCTGTCAATGTCGTGGCTATCATAATCCAACTTCGTAGAGCTGAGTTCTTTCTTCCGGGTCCGACTGCGAGCTTAATATTGCGCCAAATTTTTTCGTATCCAACAGCATAAACATGATGGCCTCATGCGGTTGCAACCCGAGCAGAGACTGAGTTCGCTTGGATAACAACCTCTTGATGCGTGCAATGGTTTCAAGGGGCATCTACCCGGTAGTTGTTTCAGTCTGTAAAATTATGAAAACACCTCTTGAGGCCTAGTTCAGAAGTGATCCAAAACTCGTCTTTTATATTCTCTATACGTCAGGTCGACAGGCTATTCTAATTGAACTACAACTCTCCGGTCGACTAATTCCTGGAAATCCACGCGAACAATAGGTGCTTCTATTGAAAAGTTTTGCGCTCAACCAGAGGCTTCTAATTTTTTTCGCTCTATAGTTGTGGCATTTATACATCCAAGTGTGCAATCATAGGTCGAAATTCCGATGGCAATCAGAGGAAAGTTGTCGATTCGGATGAAAAAACCGGAATATACATCTCTGTTGCCTCTTGGGCGCGGCCGCCATTGTTTACTTCACCTGCATTTCATTGGTCGTTTATGCGGATTCCCACAAAATTTATCATAAATGTGTCGTCTAACTGGGATTTAATTATCAATAACTCCGCAGTCAAAGTGTCCATTTGCGCAGACAATACTCTTACTATGTTTTCTAATCCGCCAGAAGCCATCTTATTCAACTCAATACAAATGATTTATTTCTAATAAAATATTTGTAGGAATTTGTTCGAAAAATAGTGTCTATTTAGTACAAAATATAAATATTTGTTAAATATATTCACTTCTGCGGCTCGAAGGCTGCTTACATGATTGTGCTGACTGCTTCATATTAATTCATGCACTTCTGCGATCATTTTCTGTTGTATTCAATTCAGCCCTAGATAGGACAATTGGAGCGTTCTCGGCCTCAAAGTTAGATATTGATATATATATATATATATATATATATATATATATATATATATATATGTATATTGGACTATAGTAAACTGGCATGATTTGATCATATATATAGTTTAGCAAGAGGAATTCAGAATGTGTACCAGTTTCATTCTCATTAAACACTAACCGTGTACTTGTAAAAAATGCTGCATCCGGATTTTAAACCTGAAGCATTAACTTCAGAATCTAGAAATTGATTTACTACGCTACCAAAGCCTCACATCGAATTAGGTATGAAATAATTTGGTTACTTGCATATTTTAGTCAGTCATTTATTCAGTGGTATTCTATTCGGTTGCGTAGTGAGTGAATTGAAAGTCTCTGATTGAAATGCAGTCTAGTTCAAATACCGGCCATGGAAATTCTGGTAAGTACTTAATGAGAGCCAAAAGAAAGCGTAACCGATCTAATTGTTGAATTGCATTTGCTATCTTATGCAATTGTCAGTCAATAGTAAAAGTATACATTATCAAATTTTCACATTTTACTTTAATTCAATACAATTTATCATTGTGGCGTAGTATCTGTTTATAATGACAGATTTTGGATGGTTAATTGCGATCGATAGCGAGACCAAAATATTTCCCACCGGTAAGAAAGCCAGACCAATACCAGAATTTTGTATATAAGTGAAAATCGCATTCCACACACGGCTAGTGTGTCGTAGACATTGAAGCAAGTATACTCTGGTTCAAATCTAGGCCGCTGAAATTCTGCAAATACTTTGTGAGTGCACAGAATGGAAGAAATTGGTCTAGTGAATGAATTGCGTTCGCTATCTAACGCAATTATTAGTTTGCATTGGAAAAATGCATTTGCATTTACTATTTAAGATAGACAATTATAACGTAATTCTGGCATATTTCACCACATAACCTGTGAGAAATATCCTAACTCAGTTTTTGAAGACATTATTTTGAGATGCATTCAGGCGTGTATGCTTTCAATGTTTTTGGCAGCCTATACGACAGATGCCAACGTATTTCCTTTCATTTGCATGTTTAGTTGCTCTATTTATAAATGACTTACAATACAAAATTTTAATATTACAAAAACGAGCAGTATTTTAAATTTTTTAATGAATAAAATTAATATAAATCAAATGACGTAGCCAACAGCAGGTAAATTAAATTTAAAAGTAAAGGACAAAATCAGTCTAAAATTTGTTAATCAATTAGCACATGCTTTATTTGCTTGCAGGTTATTCATCCATAATAGCCTGCAATATGGTTCCTACTCATTAAATTGGTGGTATTATAATTTGAAATATACGATCCCCTATGTAGTGGCATATGGGCGTACGACCATCTCCAATGATGAGTGACCTGTATGTGTGTTACTTATAGGTCATTAGGCTTACCATCTTGTTCATGCTGGATTTGACATTTCCTCTTGTTTCTACACAAATTACCTTGTTACTGGGTAAGCCATGCCTAATAAACCCAAGTCGAAGAATCTGCACATTTAAAGCAGATTATGGTATTTAACCATGAGACGGTGAAAAAGGTGCATAAATTATTTATAAGAATAACTAAAAACGTGTTAAATGCGAAAGAAATGTTTCTTATATCTGATAAAAATTCTTTTTGTTTTTGCACACAGGAAGGGTACAATGAATTTTATTAAAGCTCGCATTTCAAAAGAATTAAATGTAATTGCCTAAACGAAAAGTAGGTTCAAAAAGCTCCGCCATCTACTTAAAACTGAGATCTCAACAAGTTACACGCGTAAAATGCATTTGTACTTCTATATTGTCAAAATTTAATCTTCCTTCAATTGATGAATTGGACAGGGCTTCGTGGCTTTAGATGTACAATATAGCATATATCGATTGGTCAACGTAAGTTATTACACTGTCCTATTTTGATGCCACATTTGGATATGGCTTTTTCCCTTCTCATGCTAACCGATTATATGCATTTTGCAAGAAATTTTTGAAGTGGGCTGTCTACGTATTTGTTATTTATCTTCCTTTTTGCTTAGCTGTCTTGTTTAGAGTGCAAGCTGTTCTGTTATAACCTGTTGCTAATTAGCTAATTGTCAGTGGTCATTTAGATTTTCATTACACATTTACATTTTCTTAACTCGGTTTATTCTATTGTTTTTGGTCAACGGAGTAACTGTTTATGCTATTAATTTTTTATGGAATTGTTTTAAAATATAATCCGTACTTTTAAAATCCCCGGGTTATTTACATTATAATTTATAGTGATATTTTGATATTAGACTCATTTGGGATAATTTTTTCGTCCTTAACTGACTTAGAGTTATCTGAATTTTCAACTGGCTCCAATAACTATTGTCATTTGTTTTTGATAGTATGAACAATATTGAAGGATCGACAAAAATTCTGCCTAGAATATATTCGATTTGAATAAATCTTAAACAGATCCCTGATGCATTATAAGCTCCTAATTTAATTCTGCTTCATTTTTGTAAGCCAGACTTGAAAATTATTCTAGAAGACTCAAATTTGTTGGACACTATTCAGATTTTATTGTTTTTCTTTTTAATGCGTTGATAATAATATTATCTTTTAAACAAACATCCCCAGCGAAAATCGAATCCTTACACCAAACAGGTGAAGTGCTTAACGCCTTTTGAACGTCCATTTCTCAATCCATTATCAGTTAGTCGATATGATATTGCAGCCTATCATCTATTATATACTTCAATTTCCTACAGATTACCAGTGAGCATTGCACTGTGCAGTGTGTGATTGGAGGCCTGATGGTGATTCCGGAAAGAGGAATCGAAACGTCGTCAATAAGTGATTATTATAAACGACGTTGAATCCTTCGGAGGTCGAATCAGCGCCAAGTCACAACTAAGACGAACTCAAGGCGTACTTGGGAATTGGGATCAACCGAACCGTTGCGAAACTGATTGTGCAAAGCGACAACACACGATCGCAAATCGTGACACGCTTCACTATGACGCCCGCACTCAGCAATCCTGCAAAAAATATCTGAAAGATTACAACCCAGTTCATCCATTTTAGCCACAACTTCTTATAAAGTGACCATATCATATGAAAAATTCGCAAAAGAATAGAAAGATTTATTCGGATTTAGAATGAGTACCAACAAGACGATTCCCGTTTATATAGACAAAAACGTGGTTCCCAACAGGCACACAAGGCTACTCAAAATCGCTGGATATTTTGAAGCTCATGCTTCTACACTTTAGCTAAACCTAATATTTTATTAATTAAATGATTATTAAATTAATAAATAAAAGAATTTAATAAATTTTTACATTTTAGCACTAGCTAGACAATATTTACTGCTAAATTTAGTCGCACTGCTACAAATATTATAACTTTTAGTAATTTAATTATTAAATAGCGTTATTAACAACCTTTGGTGTGGCCCTACTAAGATCCGAAAAGCACTATTGAGTTGCAAAACTTAAACGGACCCTTATAGAACCTTGGTCTGTGACAGAACATGTCACTCTTTTCCACTACTCTATTCAACATCAAGAAATTCTCCGTAGCCGTGTGCCTACTGGGTGCTTGATGAAGGTGCCCATCTTCTGGTTAATAAAGAGGTGACATAAGTCGACACCTTCCTTATTAGTTTAATTGTGCATATTCGGGTGGCGATTAATGGCTCCATTTTACAAGCGGACAACTTAGTTACGATATGCTTGGTTTTATGAGAATACTGCTCACAAAATGTAATTATAATTGAGGGCCGTTTGCATATTTTCGGTATAACTGGCAAGATTATGCCTGTCGACTGTCAGTCCGAATTTATTGTTGAAACTTGTTAAAATGAGGTGGCTTCTCAATTAGGAAAGCCCTTTTTTAAAATTCGCTTAACTCTACAGATATTAAAAAAAATCAGGCCAACTTATCGTGATATTAATGCCATCAAAACACGAAGAATATGAATGAATGAACTGCAATTTGACTGCTCAAGCTAGACCAGTTTTATTAGGACTTGGGTGTGCTTGTTTGTTAACTGAATACTGTTCACCCATACAGAATTATTTCTGGTATTTTGAGTAAAATTAGATTTGTACTTTGTCCACCAAAAACTATGTAAAATGTTATCGTTTTAAATATAAGTGAACAAATATACTGTATGAATTATTTTGTAATTATCTTGTTAAACAGTTATCGCATTATAGAATACCATTGAGATAAATTAGAATAAATTTATTTTTTCGGCTTTTGTACAACTTGATATATATAAGCGCATCGCTTCTGAATCTAGCGGACTCTATCATAGCAACCAGAATTAAACTTTGTTAATTAGATCAAGTTTACAGGGTTCAAATAAAAAGCAATACATCTGTTAACCAACTTTCCATCAAATCAAACAGTACCATTTGCGCGTAGTAACATAATGATCATCTCGGTAGCAGAACGGGAAACCGACAAAACATAATCAAACCCCAATAAAATATACCGCGATTGATATGTGAAATGGGCTCTCATCCCCAATAGTCTAAAATCTATTAACTTAATCGGTTTGCCAATTATGTACATTTCTTGCCGCCACGGTCATTATAGTTTTTCAGTATTTGCTATCTAATACATTTCATTCAAATAAGTATTCCAAGATTGTGAAGATGGAGATATAAGCACTAATTCCACAGTTTAATTGTCAAAGCACGACATCAATCTGAATAAGGAAGGTAAAATTCCAGTTTGTGAAATGTGTTGTGGTGGGTCTAAATGGAGCAATCAAAATTTGCACCTTGAAATAAATAAAACTTGAATGAAAATCCAGCTGCACAGTTCAATGCCATAAAGAGCGTTCTAAGGTGAGAAACCGTTATTTGCATAACCATTACGCTGTGCGCGAAAATATACTGATTAAGAATGGATAAGGATTAAAGGCTGCGTTTGAGCAATATTCAGATTCTACTCTGGGTTAAGCTGTTTCTGCTGAATAAAACTGAAATTTAGAACTAAATAAATTAATATCAGACAGATAATTAATTTAAATATAAATATATAAATAAACACCTGACCGTTACATACATGTATTTGTCAGTATAAACGAAGCATTGTATAGTTTCTTCCTTAAAGGGAATTCATCACGTATTGTCCAGAATTTGCCGCGAACAGTCTGCATCGGAATTTAACAGTTAAATACTGTTTGAGGCGAAGAACTAATATATAAAAGTATGTATTAGGTGTTGCGAACCTAGTAACAAATTAGATCAGATGTGACCACAAGGATAAACCAAAGACAGCATGAACGGAAAGTATAATCTCATGCACATTCGTTTCGTGTAAACTGGTGACTCATCATTAGAAGCCGGTATTACGCTCTTTAACCACTGTATATCTGGTCGAAGAATGTGGAATAATAGGACGGCACAATCTCCTAGACGAATGTGTAAACCTGCAATAGTGAAGCTAACATCATTTAAAGTCTACGACTGGCCTTGATCGATATCAGTTATCACATTTCGCGGTAAGCATGACATCATTGAATTCAATATATTACAGTTAAATACTGTTTGTTGCGAAGAACTAATATAAAGGCAGTGTATGGATTAACTCGAGTAACATGTGTTCAGAAAGTGTTGTAATTCTCAATTTGGGTGAACTTTAGCATAAATTGATATCCATCAGGTTGGTATCATGTTCCGACTCGAAAACCATAGTGTTAGTACCATGAAACTTTTCGGTACAATAATGTTGGTATCAGTTACTAACACAATAGCCTTAGTGTTAGTATCCTTTACAGACTCGGTATATATATTATATAGTGTGAGTTAGCATTGAAGTCGCATTGTCGTTGACTTTAGATTATGTTAGCTTCACTATTACAGGTTTACACATTCGTCTAGGTGATTGTACCGTCCTATTATTCCACATTCTTCTACCAAATATATAGTGGTTAAAGGGTGTAATACCGGCTCCTACTGATGAGTCGCCAGTAAGCACGAAACGAATGTGCATGAGATTATACTTTCCGTTCATGCTGCCTTTGGTTTATCCTTCCGGTCACAACTGAACTAATTTGTTACTAGGTTCGCAAAACCTAATACATACTTGCATATATATTAGTTCTTCGCATCAAACAGTATTTAACTGTAATATATTGAATTGAATGATGTCATGCTTACCGCGTAATGTGATAACTGATATCGATCAAGGCCAGAGTGTATGGATTAACTAGAGTAACAGGTGTTCAGAAATTGTTGAAATTCTCAATTTGGGTGAACTTTAGCAAAAATTGATATCCATCAGGTTGGTATCATGTTCCGACTCGAAAACCATAGTGTTAGTACCATGTACCTTTTCGGCACAATAATGTTGTTATCAGTTACTAACACAATAGCCTTAGTGTTAGTATCCTTTACAGACTCGGTATATATATTATATTGTGTGATTTAGCGTTGAAATCGCATTGTCGTTGACTTAATATGATGTTAGCGTCACTATTGCAGGTTTACACATTCGTCTAATAGATTGTACCGTCCTATTATTCCACTTTCTTCGACCAAATATATTGTGGTTAAAGGGCGTAATACCGGCTCCTTCTGATGAGTCGCCAGTAAGCACGAAACGAATGTGCATGAGATTATAATTTCCGTTCATGCTGCCTTTGGTTTATCCTTCTGGTCACAACTGAACTAATTTGTTCCTAGGTTCGCAACACCTAATACATACTTGCATATATATTAGTTCTTCGCAAAAAACAATATTTAACTAATATATATGCAATTATGTATTAGGTTTTGAGCACCTAGTACAAATTTAGATAAATTAAGACAAGAAGGATAAACCAAAGAGAGCATGAACGGAAAGTATGCTCTTGTGTACATTGGTTTCGTGCTTACTGGCAACTCATCAGTATAAGGTGCTTTGGTCACTTACATAAGAGAGCCTCTGAGATGCCAGGCTCGGATAATTCATACATGCGGTATGATCATCTAATTTGGAACACTTAAAGTCCTCAGAATTATCTTTTAAACTACTTTTCTTAAGTCCTCCTGCTAATTGCTCCGTATCCTCAATATTTTCAAAACTGACAATAATATTAAAAAAGGATTTCTTGCAAGTTATATATTATAACAATAAGTGGGCTCACCGAAACGCTGAATACCGACGACATTATTGAGACTTTGAAAACAAATATCCACGTCAATTACCTGAATCAAATATGAGATCCTTCCCAAAAGGTGAATTAAGAATTATAATTGGTTACAAATTTCAATACTTTATTATCATAGTGTCCCAAGCCAGAACCACACAGCAAAGCGTAGCACGCATGTCAAAATCTCAACCAGACTCTATTATAATACTCACCAAAGGTTGTAATACCGGCTCCTACTGATGAGTCGCCAGTAAGCACGAAACGAAGTTTCACCAACTTCTAAGCTGCCAATATTTCTGTTTTATGATTAGAAACGTATTAAAATTGATATGATAATTTACAGCTGAGCACATCGTTTCGGTAAATTTGTTTCATAATGTAAAAACAGATTTCTATAAAAAGCCAAATGTTGCATTCTTGAACGTTCAATAAATAATAAAGTAATTCTAGTTAAGTTTACATTATTAAAAGGTGTACAAATAAGTATTTTAATCTATCAGCACAACCAAAATAAATTTGAGAATCAATTGGTACAAGCTTCAATGAAAGGACCATGATCTTATAATTTTGCAAATATATTGATATTCTTGAAATCATGTTTGCGTGCTTGAGACATTAACCAAATCCACCGTATCTAAACAGTGGAGCAACATAGTTTAATTACCGGCCGTCACACACACTTACGTAGTTCGAAACTCCGTGATAGCTATCAGAGCAGGTCGGCAAACTGACTCACCAGGATCAATCCGCAATTCATACGAAAGGCATGGAAAATAAAAAATGTGGTTCTTACTCATAGTAGTCTCACATGAATTTTACCTGACAACAGATTTCAGCCGCAAAATTTCTTTGCAGTCACGAACATTTTAAATCAGGTACAAATCCTGCTAGACTACTTGAGCGTGAGCTTTCCAATTTAGTGTTCGTTCATCAGTGTGCCATCATGCTCTGATGCTGATTAATGATATTCGGAAGAATTTAGTACGTGTGATTTACAGTAGTTTTGAATTGTTTTGCGACTGGATGGATTAAATGAGATTGATCTTTATTCCAAGCATGAAAATATAATTTGAATAATTATTACCACCACCCACACAATCAGTGGTTGTTTAATCGTGCTACTTATATACTGAAAGAAATGTTTTACTCGTGACGGCATAGAAACTATGCAGCCGACATTTCTCGACGAGTAAAATGTATCCAAGACTACTACAAATGAGATCCAAATTTGTGATTTTCCATAACTTTTCTATGAACTGCGGTTTTATCCTAGTAATTCCGTTTGCCATCTTGTTCAATTGAGGTCAATATGTGTGACAGACGGTAGTTTTGATATTCTATGCCACGGGTTAGATACGTCAAGATTGTTGTTTATTTCTAGCTCGCAAACTTGATTTAAATAAATTTTATTTTCTACTCTGCACTCACCGATTGTTTAATTATATATTAGTGCACAATTTCACGTATGAATCTTTCACCTCTATCGAGAAATTAGTAGATTGATGCCATATAAATTGTTAATATGGATTTAAAAAATTATGATCGGAATTATCATTTGATGCAACTCGAATTGAACATATAGCACGATTGATCAATCATCAATTAATCACGTTTATAAAAAATATAAATTCCGATCGGGATAAAATTATGTGAGGCCTTTAGTTGTGACAGCCAATTTTTTGCTTTTCATGACTGGCACTTTTGCCGCTCCTTTGGAGAAATAATCTGTTTGTCCTAGTTGACAAACTAATTCATTTATTCCATAAATAGATGGCCTTGTTTGACATTTTCAGTATTATTTCTCTGGTGTCTGCTGAGAAACAGGATATACGCTTAGAGCAGGTCTTATTTTCGAACTTGGTAGCTATGGAGCTCAATGAAATGACAAGCTGATATATTATCAGAATGGAGCTGGTATAGTTACACTAAATTGCTACAATGTGACAAATTTGGATTCCACATCTACACAGTATAAGGCGAAGGAAAATACAGCTTCGGAAAGTTGAATTATCGTTGATTGAGGCACTGTCAAATTCACAACTGTGCCATGCTCGGGTATAATTTTCTTTAGCTCTGGTGTCCAAATTTTAATTCAAATCACTGCTAATAAAATAAATATCGTATTTACGACCAACCATACTTTAAAATTACAAATGGTTAGAGCTTATTTACCTGAAAAAATACATTGATATATTGATTTTTGAAACTTATTTTTAACTTATTTACAAAATATGTTTCAGAATTTGCCTTCTTATTTCTGTTTTATGACATGAGTTTTGGCGTTCATTTATTTATTTAAAAGAAATTTACTCTGTTTATTTTAATAACAGATTTGGATATTTCATGCAGAATATGGTTGAGAGACACCAATTAGCTTAAAATTTCGATACGTAGTTTAAATTGAAATTATTCCAAAATTATCAGTGGTAATGCGTTTTAAAAAATCTCCGTTAAAAACCGTAATTGGACATCAAAACACTGGCTTTAGCACTCGCTGACATGATCACAGCTGACTGAAACTGTGACACTCAAATATGGATTAATGGTTGGCACTAATAGTGTGATAAATTAATCTGATTGCATAAAAGAGGTTCGAACGTATTTTGTTGAAATTAATAATTTGTGTCACTTTATGGAAAGTAGTTTGTTAAGGGCATTTTATTCCAAACAGGCGTTTACCACTCTATTTACTACTTCATAATTCATTTGTTTATTTGTTTGTCTTTACTATCCGTTTGATTTTGTGAATTGCTTTCACGAATTTTTGCGCTTTAAGGAATTATGCTCATGCATAAATATCTCTCTATCATTATGGATGAGCTTGTGAACCCCTGCACTTATGCTAAGTTTCACAAGTGCTGACAGAGAAATTGTAATGCTACCATTAGCTTCTAAAAAAGTTTAAATCGTGACCAGGTCACGAACATTATTTTCGGTATTATGTTGAAAACTAACTAAACACAAATAGGCAGTCAAAAATAGTAGTAGTAGGACACTTGTGAGTACTCAAAATATGGTAGAAGTTATTTTAGATAAAAATCACGGAGAATAGAAGTTAATTGGCCGAGGCATACTCAAAATCGCCTCATTACGTTTAATTAAAATACTGGTAGCTGGCATATGCTCGTGTTGCGTGTCATCTGATTCTTAACCTTTGTCACGAAATGTCCTATTAATCACCTCTTTTAAGCTCATCTCGTGCAAATATTTTTTCGAAATTTACTGATAATTTTTGAAAATTTGGGTCCAAAAAGTGCTGCTTTTTAGTTTTAATATCCAAAACGCGAAAAATTTTATTGGCATCAATATAAATAGTGAAAAAGTTCATGTTTTCATGGCTATTTCAATTTACTTGTAGTCGGATTCGATGAGTTCAGTGAATATTTAAGGTGTTTTTCTAAATTAAAATTTAATAGAAATTTATAATTTTTATACGTTGTGTTTGACCTTGTGAAAATGGTGCTTTACTTTAACATATTCTTGGATGTGTATTATAATTATTGAAAATTTCTGTGCAATACGAATAGAAATTCGTCATTGTTTACAGGTGTTCACGACTGAGTCGAAAGCTGGCGAATATAATCATGCTAACAATTATTCTTTTTACAATACATGCCTTAGCAATTTTCTGAGCAAAATGCGGATGCAAAAGAAGCAGAAATGAAGATACTTTATCTAAAAATTTAATTATATTTGGATGTTGCATTGTTTCCAAAAACGAGAAATGTTTTAATAACTTTATCTCACCAAATTAATGTAGCCAAACTGTGTATGATACATAAGCTAGCGAATTTGATCTCATAAATAATAAAATAAGAACGTCAATAGGTGTCAATCTGAAACATACCTGAGGACTTCATCCATCAACTTTGAACTAGGTGGTTCACAATTTGACTATTATTATAATCAATGTTGCGATCTTGATATAAGCACCTGACCCACCAATTACTTACATATGTCAGTATAAACTAAGAATTGTATAGTGTAGAAAAGGCAATTCATCCAGTAGACCAGTTTAATCCTTAGTGGGATCTCATCATGTACTGGACAGAATTTGCCGCGGACAGGGCTCGAACCTGTGCACGTCTTCCTATAATCTGGAGCTGTAACCACTGAGCTACCCTGTCGCACTCAGAATTGCCTTTTCTACACTATCCAATTCTTAGTTTATACTGACAAATATAAGTAATTAATGGGCCAGGTGCTTATATCAATATCGCAACCTTGATCATAATAATTGTTATAACCGTCCGCGCAACCAATGTTCGTTTAATTACACAATTTGACTAACTGTAGTTTAAGCGCATGTCTTAGGTCAAATGAGGAGTGCGTGTATGCAATTGCTCTGAATATTTCAATAATCTCGAATGCATGCTCACTACGTATTGCGTTTAGGGTAATTAAAAAAGCAAGAACTGAAACGATAAAGACATATCTTAAGTGCTATGGATGAAAGAATTGCTGCCTGATTTATGTGAGCGAAATTGCGTCTGGGATTAGCCTGAATTGAATGCATGATTGGAAATTTCCTTACATATGCTGTCATTAGTTTCAATTTTCTCTTTGATTTGCTTTTAATTAACAAAAATATTCTCATAAAATTTGTCAAATGCTTGCCAAGATTTGAATCTTTTTCGCACCAACGGAGATTGCACGATACAACTACACTGGCGAATATATTATTAAAGATAAACTTATTGCACCTGAAAAAAATTATTTTTCCATTGTCCATGAAATAAAACAACAAAGTGTACATGTTCACGTCCTTATTTTCCGTCAAATTTTGTTCGGAAAAATCTCATGTCAAATTATAATTGTTTCCAAAGTCTCTTCTTTCATGAAATCAATTCGTTCCATGTGTCTGAATGACAAATCGAACCACGACATAGCCTTCACCACTTATTAAAAAAAAGTTACAATCTTGGTAAAAATATTCATCTTTTTATATTTATAAATTTGATGGTAGAATATTTATTTTGTATAATGGAGCAAAGGAAGTTCATACGGTAGATCGGTTTCGTCCCTAATGAAAATATCCGAGGATAGGGGTCGAATCTGGGCAATTATGCTCCAGAGTCAGTGTCCTTAACCATTGTGCCAAGGTCTTTTATAAGTTCTACAATGCTTAGTTTATAATAACAATTGTATATATATATATATATATAAAGGTTATTATATATATAGAGATATGGGATTGGTTTTTGTATCAAAAACGCAATCTAAATTCAAATTTTTGCTATTACCACCCGCGAAACCTAAAATTGTTTAGTTATTGAATTTTCAGTTCAATATTAGTTCTCCAGGTAGTGAGATATCTGCTATATGATGAAACCCTAGTGGGCCTGTTGGAACTGGAGGTTTCAGGAAATACCACATAGGATGAAGGTTAGTTTAAAAGAAAAACAGTAGTTCGTATATAACAGAAAATTTTGTGTAGTGCGCGGCAAGTTTGTTCAGTGGTTAGTTCAGTCTTTGATTCCAAAACAGACGTGCTTAGATTCGAGCCCTGTCTGCGACAAAAATCTGAAAAGTAGTTGGAGAGTTTCCAATTAGGACGAAACGGGCCTACAGGATTATTTACTATTTCGTCGTTGTACAATATTGAAAAATTGATATATATATATATATTATAATAGAATTGAAACCTCTACCATTATGGTTACCTCGATTTAAATAATTTTTATCACCACTCGTGCAACCGGTAATCGTTTAATCATTGTCTTCAAAACTTTCAATATTTACTCAGTAAATATTATGAAGATCCAGATGAGATGAATTTAACTTAGATATTGTTGATTTCTGAGGAATACCCTGGTCTAGCTGACGAGCATTAGCCATTTATACTAATACACTTATTGTCTGAAAATGAATCGGATACCAGCATTATACGATTTGTGCTTCTTTATAGCATTTAAAATTCATACTTGCCTCAAAAATATCTCTTTTTACCAACATTTCTACTGAATAATTTCGTATTTAGCCATTAATTAACGAAACACCAATATTTTACTGCAATGGGCATTGTACCTGTGGTCAATCTTAATTATGGGTTTTTTAGCAGAAGATCACATTCAATCTTTAAATACTGCTTGTTGCAGAGGACTAATTTTTATGCAAGTATGTATTGGGTGTTGCAAACCTAGTAACAAATGAGTTCACTTGTGACCAGAAGGATAAATCAAATACAGCATGACCGGAAGGTATATTCTCATGGGCAAATTCGTTTCGTGATTTTTGGCGTCTCATCAGTAGGAGCAGGTATTACGCACTTTAACCACTATATATTTGGGTGAAGAATGTCGAATAATAGGACGGTACAATCTCATAGACGAATGTGTAAATCTGCAATAGTGAAGCTAACATAAAAAAAGTCTTCGACAATGCGACTTCAACGCTAACTCATATTATATAATATATATGCCGAGTCTGTAAAGGATACTAACACTATGGCTATTGTGAAAGTAACCGATACCAACATTATTGTACCGAAAATGTACATAGTACTAACACTATGGTTTCCGAGTCGGAACATGGTACCCACATGATGGATATCAATTTATGGTCTAGTTCACCGAAATTGAGAATTAAAACAATTTCTGAACACCTGTTACTCCAGTAAATCCATACACTCTGGCCTTGATCGATATCAGTTATCACATTTCGCGGTAAGCATGACATCATTCAATTCAATATGTAACAGTTGAATACTGTTTGTTGCGGAGATCTAATATATATGCAAGTATGTATTAGGTGTTGCGAACCTAGTAACAAATTAGTTCAGTTGTGACCAGAAGGATAAACCAAAGGCAGCATGAACGGAAAGTGCATGAGATTATACTTTCCGTTCATGCTGTCTTTGGTTTATCCTTCTGGTCACAACTGAACTAATTTGTTACTAGGTTTGCAACACCTAATATATATTTGCGCATTCAATCTTGTTGGAGGTATCCTGATATGGTGTTTGGAAAGTAAAACTGATATTTCGCGTGCATCTAAATGTAAACACCATGCTATTTACTAGATGTAAATCCCTAACTGATAGCTTTTTACTTTTATTAAAGACAAGTTTTGCAGGATTGTTTTTCTAATTTGGGATCATTTCCATTATGAAAAACATGTTTAGAACTTCGAGATAAATAAGCAAAATGCTCGTCCATTAACACTAGCATGGAGCCACATTTGTCAATGTGTGAGACTTCGTAAAGCCCAAAGAAAAACTATATTCGGCATCACCACTTTAGTTCCGGAGTGAACATTTTTGGCTTATTACAATTCTATTGATGCCTGACCGTCCAGCGATGGGACTAATACCTTCCAGGCCAAAGGCAACATACACATATTTACTTGAGGTGCCTTTAATACCTTAGAATCTACTTTTTCACGCCATGATGAAGTTGAAAATTTTCATACCGCATGCCTATTATTTTGTTCCAAGTTAATTTACGCTGAGTTAACAACACATGTTAAAAATATATTTTGGTGGAGAACTAATGTATATGCAATTGTGTATTAGGTATTGTGAACCTAGTAACAAATTCGTTTAAATATGACCAGAAGGATAAACCAAAGACAGCATGAACGGAAAGTGTAATCTCGTGCACATTCGTTTCGTGTTTACTGGCGACTTATCAGTAGGAGCCGGTATTACGCCCTTTACCCACTGTATATTTAAGTGAGGGAAAATAAGACGGTAAAATCTCCACGAATGTGTAAACTTGCAGTAGTGAAGCTAACTTCGAAAAAAAAAAAATATATATATACACCAAGTCTGTAAAGGGTACCAACACTATGGCTACTGCGTCAGTACCCGATATCAAAATGTTATAATTGACTGCATTCAAAGATTTGCTGGAGTAACAGGTGTTGAGAAATAGTTGTAATTCTAATTTTTTGTGAATATTAGCATACATTGAAATCATTTGGGTTGATATCATGCACCTTTTTGGTATCGTAATTTTGGTATCCGTTTTTTTATGGCCGAATTTAAGGGCGCTAACGATGGTGTACATTTGTCTGTACGACATCATGATAGGCAGACACAAGAAAAAAATACGCACAGCTAAACATAATTGCTGTTATTGCTTTTTTTGTTGAAGAACCGCCTTTTATAATTAGGAAATTTAAAAAAGGAAAATTGTTCACTTCACCTAAGTTATTGGTTTCAGCTACACACAGGTCATCTCTGAATGCTGGATGGATACTAAATTACCTAAGAGAATATCAAACGTGAAATCGCATTCATGTGACATAAACAGTGAAATTGACAGAGAATAATATCATAGAAGGCCTATAAGAAAAGAATGAGGGCATGGGTCCGAAAACTTTATCGTTATTTTCGCCTTTTAAAAGAATCTATTTATTTTTGTAAATATTGTAAAGCATGCTCTCTTTATAAAATGATCAGGTTTCAACTGCTTCACTGTTCTACACGCGAACAACGTCAACGCGTAATACCTTAAATATTGCGCGGACCATTTTACAAATTTGGGTCACGTATTTGTGGATTTGATATCCAAGCGTAACTAATCGCGCACAACATAATACGTTTACACACAAAAGAATGCACACATGCACAAGCACACACACACACACACGAACAGATAAGCATCAGTGAATTTTCCATCCTCTAGTAATGAATTAGAATTTTTTCTAATTGAACAGCCAAGAAAAATATGAAGCGGTTCTCTTTAGTTAACTTATTTGTCTCAATTACTTGTCCATCCTTAGTTCGAGAGAGAGAGAGTGAGGATTCTGGGATGCATGGACCAAACCATGAATTTATATGCCCTGGAAACAGTAAGTAACACAATATGTCGTGTTCATATCGAAGCTTCTGGTAAGAATACTACTACTTCTACTACTTCCACCACTACAAAGTCTATAGATTCTCTTACTAATACTACTACTGAAACTACTAATAATACTATTACTAATACTACTATTAATACTACTAACACCATTAATACTACTACTACTAATACTACTACTACTACTGCTTCTATTACTACTGATGCAACAACAACTACAACTAATATTACAATTTCTACTAATACTACCACTACTACTACTACTACTACTACTACTAATAATAATAATAATATCACTACTAATACTACTACTCCTAATGCACGTACTATTACTACGGCTACTACTACTTCTACGAATCCTAATAATGATATTACTACTACTGCTGATGTTGCTGCTAGTACTACTTAGTACTTCTAATACTAATATGACATCTACTACTAATTATAATGATAATAAATTCACAAAAGGTGCATAGATTTCTACTTGAAGATCTGTTTAAAATAACGATAAGTTTGAAACTGCTGCTAGATCCTTGGTATAGATGATCTTAAACCAATTTAGCTTAATGCAATGAAAGAGTAAAGTCTGTATTCTTAAGTCATTTTTCGCGTTTTTTCCACCTGTTCTTTGTAGATGATTGTTGAATTTCAAAATATTACTTTAAAGATAATGTAGGATTTTGCTATGTTCATTTATTGTTCTTTTCCTGAGATACTGTGTGTTAGAGCTGATTTATCTGAGGGAATAACACCGCGGTGCTTCTAAAGCTGGTGTCAGTTGAATCTCTTGATGAATTGCGTTATCGTGTACAATATTTTCTGAAATTTGCACACACTTGTGAATTATTATTCAATGGTAAATTTGACAGATCATCTTCGTCATTATCGTGTATATCATTCTTGCGTCGGAGAAGTCATTTCAAACATCAAATTTGTCAGGTTGGCATTTGCAATGTTGTCTAATAGTCAAGGTGACTTCGGATGTGCGCTTTAGATGGAACTTAGAGTTTAATTACATGAAACTCAATAACATATTATATTTTTATTATTAATATATTATTATTGTTTTTCCGTAGTTTATGGAAAAGTGTTATTTGCACAATCATTGATCGCATGGTTAGTGGGAAAATTAGTTTAGATAAGGTTTTCGGATTTGGGATAAACACCAATCCCAATTTATTTAACCTTTGCACCATAAAGCCATCCTACAGTTAATCGAATTTACTGACACGTTTCAGCCATATATGAACATAATCATGACAAACGTTTCATATTCGTAAGTATAAGTGGTGTACGATTTTCATTTTTATGCGACTTTCCCAGATATCCTCTATAGTAAATTAGATCTCCAACCAATTCTCTAACTTCTAAGAAGGAAAACAGGAAAGCAACTGAGGAACTTCTCTCGCCACCATAATTAAAATGATCTGAAAACTGGCTGTGTCGCACTTCAAACAATTTACTAGCATCTAGACAAGGTCAAACACCCACTAGACCCGACTCAACAAACATTCGATCGGATTACCCGATCTGCGTTTTGACATACGCAGTAGTGATTCCATTTGTTTTCTTTCTTCAACAAAATAATTTGGCTACCGTGATCGGCAGCCATTTTTAACTAGTTCACGTTTATCAACAGTTGCAATCAACTAATATGAGTTTAGCAATGTATGATCTAAGAAATACGAATGGTTTCTTATTCAATGACACAAAACTTAGAAATTTAAATGTTGGGTAGTGTTGGACATTAGAACTTTGATGTAAGCACCAATCCCATCGTATTTAACCAGTCGTCGAAAAACATAGCAAAACTACCACCAGTAGCACGTACTGACGCGTTTCGACCTTCAATGATCATCATCAGAGTACGACGTAAAACTGACTAGCGAGGATCAGTTTTCCGTCGTAAGCTGATGATGATCTTGGAAGGTCGAATCGCGTCAGTGCGTGCGACTGGCGGCAGTCTTACTGTGTTGTTCGACGACTGGTTAAATACGATGGGATTGGTGTTTACTTCAAGCTCGCAAACTCGATTTAAAGAATTTTTATCATCACCCGCGCAATCAATTAATGTTTAGTTTTCTATAATGAGGAATTCTGACTTTTATGTTTTCTCTATTACGGGCTTTATCACTAAACGCTTCAATAAATTTAAAATCATCTGCGAAAAAAGATAAGTTAATATCGTCTAAATTTATTTTTCTCCTTAATGAGTACACTTTTACGTCAGTCTGCATCACGTATCAAAGTGTTCGTAATATTTGTACAAAGGTCATGCTTGAGAGACATACCATACGCATTTAACTTAAATTTAATTTTCTGCTTTCTATATATTCTGTGCGCGCGGATGCCTATTGGTTTAACTTGATTGGAGTGGCTTATAATGTTATCGATTTCATGAGAATCCGAGCAGTCAGTTCTTTGTTACATTCCTTCCAACGCATATTTACCTCAAGTCATATTAAATCCTCGATAGATTCCGAACTGATTTTATTTATTTGGCATGGTGCGAATTTCTGTTCGTCATTGAAAATATATTGCTCATTTTATTATTATAATCATTGTTATTCAGTAGAATGATGCCTGATTCTTTGTCTGGCTTCATTAATCTAATTTCATTGTTGCGCTGCAAATATTTGGGTTCTTCTACGCACTTTCTCTTTTTAAAATTGAATCGCTTGCATCTCAATTTATCGTGGTTATAAGCTGTGCGTAGTTCATGCTTAAAAGGTAGACAATATTCATCTTCTAGTGACATTCCTGATGTAACATCATCGTATAGACACTTCAGTGCGGCTTTCGTTATTAGTTCTGTGGTATGGTCCTTATCGTTTGGTGAAAGCGTTAATACTTCTTCTAGTTTTTCTAATATGGTGAAGCTCGCATAGCTAATAATGAACACGTCAGGTTTCTTTTGAAATGCGTTGGATGCTGTTTGTTGCGGAAAACTAACATATATGCAATTATGTAATTGGTGGTGCAAACCTAGTAACAAATTAGTTTAAATATGACCAGAAGGAAATATCAAATTCAGCACGGACGGAGAGTATAATCTCATGTGCACATTCTTTTCATGCTTACTGGCAACTCATCAATTGGTGCCGTTATTACGCCCTAAACCACCTAAAAATTTTGGTGTTGAATGGGGGACAACTGGACAGTAAAATATCATTTACGAATTTTTATACAAGCATTTGAGGAGTTAACTTCATATAAAGTTTTGAGAGTGCGATTTCAAAGTCAATTACCTATATAACATATATACTGTGCCTATAACGGGTACCAACACTGTAATATTTCTTTGCAACAAACAGTATCTAACTGTTAAATATTTAATCGAATAATGTCATAATTACCGTGAAAAGTGATAACTGATATCGATCAGAAGTAGTTGTAATTCGCAATTATATTGAAAGTTAGTTTAGCTTGAAATCCATTTTGGTGGTACCATGTACCAATCGGCTACCATAGTATTAAAACCATGTACCATTTCAACAACCATAGTAATGGTATCAGGTACTAACACAACAACCATATTGTTGGTGCACTTCACTGTGTCGGTATACTTATTATATCTATAGTCAGTTGGCTTTGAAGCCCCATTGTTGAAGACAATGTGAAATAAGCTTCACAACTGCAGGTTTACACGTAAGTTTTGGAGACTGTAAAATCTAATTGTCTCACATTTCTAACCGAAATATATAGTGGGCAAAAGCTGTAATATTGACTCCAACTGATGAGTCGCCAGTAATTACGAAACGAATGTGCACATGAAATTATATTTTCTATTCTGTCTGACCTTGATTTATCCTTCTGGTCATATTTGAATTAATTTGTTAGTAGGTGCGCGACATAATAATAGATAGGATATTTGCTCATTTTGGCGAAAAAGTCAATTGACTTTTTTCAATGAAACATGCTGCGTTAATTTTCAAATATATTAGTTTGATTCTATAGTAAAAACAGAAGTTACAAGATTTGGACCAAAATGATGTGTATTGCGCGGGGATTAGAATTAGGCAACAAAGATAATAACCAAAACCGAATTTATATTAAATTTAAATGTAAAGGATGAGCTCCTTACAATCCAAAAATTTGAAAATTGTGTGTTCATTCGAATGCCATATCTGCTTAGGGTGCTATGAAGTTCGGACTAGCCGATTTCTAAGTAACCGAACATTTTAAATTAAGCACAGCAGGCATAGGGGAGAACGTTGTCGCACTAGATGAGCAAATTTTTTATTAAAATCACATCCGGAATCTGGCTGATTTCCACGTATTCTTCAAATATAAATGCAAAATAGTGATACGCACTAGTGATGCTATTTTATGAAATATTCTATTCATCAGCTAAAAAAAATGTTTTTGAACATTGATGATTACCGCGAATTGCAGTTGTGGGTTGTCGCTTTGCACTATCAGTTTCGAAAAGATCCGTTTGATACCCACTTCCAAGTACACATCTAGGTTGTCTTCGTGGTGACTAGGTGATGATTCGTCCCTTTCCTCCGAAGACGTCAACATCGTTCATACTAACTACTAGAAATTGGGAACGATCTCATTTTTGTTGACTGGCTGCGTTTCGGAACGTTTTTTTCCGTTCCATCATCAGGCCTCTAATCACACACACAAACACAGTACAATACTCACAACAGCAGATTTAAGCAAATGTGGTAACCTTGTTTCGAAACAGTTCTATTTATATTTTAATTTTTTGATTCACTAATGGTTTTAAACATAGAGTTGGTCTCAATAACTAAACCCCATATATGCATATGCAAAGAATTAATGAAAGCACCGTCACAATATATATATATATATATATATATATATATATATATATATATATATATATATACATATATATTCTACAAATGGAAGACCATACTCTTACCTCAGTACAATTGCAGAAATCGCAAATTTCCGGTATAAGTAATATCATTAAGTGTGCATCATTAAAAATATCTGATGTTTAGTCATGTTTTGAATATAATCCGGTAATTGTTTGCTTGTGTGTGTGTGTTTACTTGCGTTTCCCATCTCGTATGTTTCCCACTTCCTGTTTGTTGTTGTATTATGTGCGTTTAATTCAACTTTATCATCCTTGTTTTAATAAAATAGATTATAAAAATTAATTGATATCAAGGTAGATTTGAATCCTGGCGAAAAGGAAATGGATATTTGAACTGTTGTTTTCATAAGTTCTTTATAATGTATGTGTACTTCCACACATCATTTATTTCTCAATTAAAATTACAAAATAATTTACATTCTTTGCTTTGAAAGGCAGGTTGTAATTCGCTTGGATTCGGTTAGGAATGTGTTTTGCTATTACAAAAATGTTCACCGTTCTGCCCGCAACCTTTTGTATAAAATGCCTTAGATTAGCTTCTTTAGTTTTCGGCCAAATCAACCTGTAAGCTGTCAGCTGTCATTTGCAATATTATTAATCCGCCGCTAGATAAACAAGAGATGTTTCCAAATGGTTTAAAAATATATTGGTGCATTTCCTATGTGTGTTTGCCTGAATGTATGTGCTTTTTTATGTGAATTTTGCGCATCATGTTCATTTCTGTATAATGTGTGTTCTTAATCTAACATATTCTGATTCGATTTTCAATGTACGCTTCATAAAGTACCAGATTATACAGAAGAACTACATTATTGAGAAATAAAGGCTCGTACTAATTTGTCACCAGTAAACACTTAACGCAGGTATAAATGAGATTATACATTATGCTCATTCTGAATTTAACATATCCTTTTCGTACCATTTGTTACGCTATACCATATACATAAATGAATGAATATTAATTATCCACAGTCAAGAGACTATGACTATTATATATGTGCTCCTTTATATGTTATACACAGTGCTTCTGAATTGAATCGGGATGCTTGTTAGCGGGAATAAAAAGTCACAAAAGTTTACTCACACTCATAGTGTATAACTATGCTTAGATTTTGATATTTAAGATAATACTCAGCCTAGAGTTTTTCATTCATTCACTTTTCAACGTGAAAATACATCCTTTGAAGAATATTCATCAGTTATTGGAAAAATATTACTAATTAATTTACACTCTGTTTACGAAAAGTGAAGTATTCTGTTTGATTTTCGACAAAACGAGTATGCAATTACAACTCTACATGAGGCTGTAAATAAGATAAATGAATATTTAAATTAGAGAGAACATGTAAACGGAATGGGAATGCGTTGTTTCGACTATAAGTCATAAAAGAAATTCTTTAAAAGGCGTGGCAAAATAATGGGCAAAATGCAGGTTATTGGAAAAGTTTGGAGCTTACATGTCTTTGTATATTGGGAGTCAAGCAATTATAAAATGTCGACAATAGGAGAATAGTTCACTTTAAGATTGACAGATAGAATAACGCCTTGCACGAAAACTTTAAAACTGAAATTTCTTCAGTATTTTGACAAAAAAGCTTAGTTCAAAAATTGTCATGCATATTTATTTATAAATGAAATAAATAAATAAATTTACAAATAAATAAATATAAATTTTGTGAACACAAGCTTTTATAAATCTTTTAGTTTTCTTGAAGTAAAGACCGGGTTCCACCTTACAGGAAACACATCAACAGTTGTTAAATTATCCATAGCCGCGATTTTTACGCCGAAAAATTTGATACACAGCTAGGCAACGTATCTTCCACGTTGTCGAAATCTCGTATGTCATAAATTTCCGGTTGCACTATGACTTATTGGAAATGATTTCATTCAGATTTATTTTCGAGGATATCGCTTTCCGAAACATATTCAATCCAGTAAATATCCATAAAATATATAAGAAAACACTGTCATTATAATTAATTCAATATCACTTCTACAGGTGACATGGATTTAGACATAAAATAACAGATGAACAGTTCCTTCGACTGATGAGAGCCGATTCAGGACAAATGGAATCTAGTGCGTTAATTGCATTCCCACTTGTAATATGTTTAAGTTATGTGGATAACGTATAAAATAAAATCTTGTTATTGCTATAGCCAAATTTGAGACCGAGATTGCTTCAATGATCCTACTTTAGATGAACCAAAGGCAGGAGAATTATGGAAGCCGTAGTCGAGCCGCAGACCTGAATAAAATATAATATTTATTTGTAATTTAAAAAAAAATAATATAAGGACGCGCCTTAAACGTGCAAACTCCTATAACTAAATCATTAAAGACAATGCATTTGTGTTTCGCAAGAAATAATTTTTGTGAAGTGTTGGAATCGGTTTTCAGTATATTATCAACACAAGTAAAACTAAATTGCAGATTTACGAATAATTAAGTATAGGCCGAAAAAAATTATCATGGTACACTCTGAGGGAATCCGAATAGACGACTGAACTAGTATTGGTGAACAGAACACATGTCAATTAACATCAAATAAATACTTTTACCTGAGCTGGATCGGTGTCCGCCTTAAAAAGTAGATTACAGCTAGCTAGACGAAGTCTTAGATTAAAATTGATACATTCGTGGATCCATCTGACAGAAAGATTTACCAAAATATAAGTTGCCATTTTCTTATCAATTGCATGAAATGTATGGTTTGTATGGTGTCAGGGACCAGTTGCATAACAGAAACAAATATCACTCAGTTAGATTATTGCCTGCACAATTCAAAGAAACTACTGATTAATACAGAAAAATGGCGAAATCCGTCTTGCAGATGAACGGCATTTAATATTTTATGCGACATTTTATGTGGACAGACAACAAACATAAAACCACATCCAAATTTTTCACTTTAAATCAATTGTTCTGCCTATCATTAATGACTGACATTGTGTGGCTAAATGCAATCGTCGATAAAGATCGTTTCTTTCGGAGGTCCAACCAAAAAGCAGATTAACGAAAAAATTCTTCATTTAATCTATAAAGTACATGAAGTGAGTGCCTTCTATAATTTTGATACCAGTTATCGTACGTGATAGATTGTTACCGAGTTCAAATACTGGCTACACCATTAATGGAAAAATCAGATTAATAAAAAAATGACAGAACCCAACTATTTGATGAATAACGTTTTGTATAGTTTCGATATTAAATTTATGCCCAAAATAAATGTTAGATCATTTCCGACCAATACACATAATACCAATACTAATTCCTAAGATGGTATAGGTTACGCCTTATAATGAATGATTTTTAGTGGTTAATTGGGATACTGGATAAAAATTGTTATCTTCAACGCCATCAGACAGACAAACTGAACAAAAATTGATTGTAAATTATCTTTAAATTATGTGAAATGATCGCTTTCCGTCACGTTGAGAATCATCTGCATGACTGAATCAAATGTTTTCCAGTTCAAATATAGGCCAAATCATCTTAGAAACAATTGATTAGAATCGAGGAATAGAGAAATCTGCTTAGTTGATGAACGAAAAATGGCAATATGTGTGAAATTTAATTTCTGTAGGACACATGAGAAATAAAATCCGATTTGTAAATTTTAAATCAATACAATTTACTGAGGTGTATTCGTGGCTGCCTTATATGGATAAATTGCGAGTGGCTACCTGGAACCATTGTTAATAAGCAATAAATTGGATGATCCGTCCAAAAAATTGAAAGAATGTAATAATTTGTTAATTATCTATAAATTACATGATATGCGTACCTCCCGTGTCTTTGGCATTCAGATAAAAGATGAAAAAATGGTATTGTATTTAAATACTAGGTGCAGCGTTTCTGGAAGAAAAACTGATAAATACTGTTGTATGTTGGAAACTATCGTCGATATGAGGATGTTGGTATTTTTAAACACACTTAATGCCTAAAACGTGTGAAATTATTTAAAGAAATATAATTTAAATCAATAAAGCTTATTCTAATCCCTTTTGGTCCGCCTGAAAAAGAGTAATTGCGGGTGGCAATTTCGAATCCAATAGAAACCATCATCTTCTACGACACATGTGACAGATATACTGAAAAAAATTGATTGTTAAGTAAAGATGCGTTGCAATAAGTGCCTTAATTGGCATTGGAATCACTTTCATGGCTTAACCAAATATTAAAAAGTAAAAATACTGGTTCAAAGATTTATGGAAACAACTGATCAGAAACGATTATTAGAGAAACCTGTCTAGGTGATGAAAGACATACAAATTAAATAAATTCAAATCCGACTATTACAGTTTAAAATATGATACAACGCCAGGTGCCACTTTTTACATATTACACAGACGATTTCCGATCGCTATTTAATGCATTAGTCAAATCTGTACCTTTGAAGTTCCACCCAGAGCAATACTTACCAGGCGAAATTACGTTTTATGATGATATTGCGTGTAATGCGTGGTTTCGTTCGTAATAGGAATACGTTGTTTGTTTGAATCAAATGTTACCCAGCAAAAGACTCGTTGCAGAATATCTGGATGCTAATATATTATTTTGAAAAATAACATAACGAGTATGGTTGATGAATGCCATTTTGTTTTTATGCGACATTTTATTGCTGGAGATGAAATACGAATATTCAAATACCAACCTTATATTTTGATTCAAATTTACTTCCTCAGGTGGCTTTGCGTCAGTTTTATGTTGAAGGATTTCGGGTGGCTAATTGAAATATTGTAAAAATTCGTTATCTTTTACGACACATATGAGAGTAAGTATGAGAAAAATTGGTCGTTAATTTTCCATTAATTCATCGTAATATTTGAGTTTGTTGGCGCTGGGTATAAGCTGCACGATCGAAAAAATGTAACCAAATTCAAATATTCGTTGCAGTTTTTCTGGAAAAAATTGATTAGTACCGAGGAATTGCGAAGTCTGTCGAGTTCATGAACGGAACTTAGCTACATAGACGGAATTTATTTTCTGGAGACCACATTCAAACCGTGTACTTTAAATCCAATTAATCCCCTCACGCGGCTCCGGTCTGCCTTATGATGAAAGCTCTCGTATGGATAATTAGATTCTTAAATAACTACGGTAATCTTTCTGATAATAATTATTTATTCAACTATAATTTTCATAAAATGCATGTCTGCCAAGTCGTTGGTG
>JAQBSW010006366.1:0-49184 GCA_029291075.1 Eudiplozoon nipponicum | reverse complement strand
GAATGTAATGCGTCCAGCAGCACGCATTCCTAGTTTTCAACTGAAAGACTTTTTGATCTGAGAGCGAGAAGGATCGATTTCCATAAGGTACCATTCATTCTTTCTACCTGTCCATTTCCTTTGGGATTATAAGGAGTCGTTCTACTCGAAGCTATACCTTTTTTCCAAAGAAAATTTTGTACCTCGGTCGACATGAAGGAAGAACCTCTGTCTGAGTGAATGTACGAAGGCATCCCAAACATTGCGAATATTTGACACAGGTGAAGTATGACGGTGTGACTGCTAAGGCCAGGACAATCAAATGAAAAGGGAAATCGAGAATATTCATCGATGACCGTCAGTAGATAACGATTACGAGCTGATGAAGGTAGAGGTCCTTTAAAATCCATAGCTAACCGCTCAAACGGTTGGGTAGCTTTGATTAATTGGCCTTGAATTGCCGAAGGAAATCTGGGATTGATTTCAGACCACACTTCACAACTCAAGGTCATTTTTCGAATTTCATCAATAGAATATGGTAAATTACGAGATTTCACAAAGTGGAGCATACGAGAAATTCCAGGATGACAAAGAGAATCATGTATTTGTTTTAAATCCAGTCCATTTAGAAGCGCACCACAACAGGATTGACTTAGTGCGGGGACGTAACAGATGCAGGTTTCAGTAAACAGACGGTGAATGATTATTTATGGCCACCAAAAGAGATATTTACACTGAAATGTCTAAGGGTTCAAACTTTTCTTTTTGGTTAGGGAGTATAGTGCCTACTATAAGGGGCTGCTTTTATGTATCTCAAACTAGGATTAAATTTCTTCACCATGTCTCTCATTGTTGTATCTATTAAATGAGAAAGGTAAGCATTAGTCTTGAATATATCGCGTAGTCTGTCTAATTCTAACTTCCTAAGCTTTATATCTGTTAAATTGAGACTTCTTAATGTTAATGACTTTAAGATTCCGACTTTCATACAAAACGGGTAATTGGACTTGAAATTAAAAAGGATTCCTGAATAAGTATCCTTCCTATGAATATCTCATCCCAATTTCAGACCATTTCTAATTAATTTGACATCTAAAAATGGTAATTCACCTGACGATTCCCTTTCTAAGGTAAATTGTAGTTCGCTCATTCGATTAGCTAAATTTAAGAAATTTACCAATTCATTGTCAGCATGGTTCCAGATCACTAATATATCATTCCAGAAACTTAGGTACAATTTTGGTTTTAATGGAGTCTTATCCAACAGATTTTTTTCCAAATAATGCATAAAGATATTGGCTATTGGGGCTGACAAAGGTTGTCCCATTGGAACGCCTCTATTTTGTTCAACGCCGCGTTTTGCGTACGCGGGTAATAGTTGTACACGGGCAGTTACACAAAGATCCGATTCTTCACACTTTCCGATTTTGTTTTTTCTTTGATCGGGTTGAATTCTTCTTTTTTCAACTGAAAATGTGGTTCTATCACATCTTTGTTTACTGGCGACGTTTCGATGCCTATTTTCCAGCACCATCCTCAGGCAACACAGCACAGTACAAACTTCACAATAGCAGATTTAAGCAAATGTGGTAACCTCGTTTCAAAACCATTCTATTATATATAATTGACTCAACACTATATTTAATCAATGAATTTTTCTCAGTAACTAAACTCAATCTACAACTATTTATAATTACCAGACCAATCATTACCTCACCTATCTCAAATTCCCGGTATACGTAATCTCATCTCGTATGCAGAATATTGTAAGGGAGAGAGACAGTATCGAACATTTTGTTATTTGTTATAACTGTATTGCTACTATGCCACGGTAATCAAAATTCAAAATGATAAAAAACTGAAACCTTGAATGTCATATATTGTATTTTATTTAAAGCCGGGAACTCTAATGTATACAATGGTGTATGAGGTATTGCGCACATAGCAAAAAATTAGTTCAAATATGGAGCAGCAAGTTTCGTAGATGGATGGAGAGTGAATGTCATAGCGACGCTTAGGTGAAAGATTAAAGAGAGAAAGAGAGAGATAGTATGGACAACTAACCTTTTTTCAAAAAACTAATCGTAAGCACAATGTGAAGTTAATCAACTCATAGAAATAATTGCATAAGACTATTTGCTCATATGACTAAAATAATTCATTATATCTATATACATATATATCTAAATATAATATCGTAACACCTTTATATATATATATATATATTTAGAAGAAGGACCATTGTTAATTGTTAAACATGAATATTTTCTATTCTTACTATATATTTATTACGTTAGTCATACCTTATATCAATATATAAAATACATGTCAATATGTATAAAAACATATATATGATATAAGCAACAGTATGAGTCCAACCTCCCTAATCATGTATATATATATATATATATATATATATATTTAGAAGAAGGACCATTGTTAATTTTTAAACATGAATATTTTCTATTCTTACTATATATTTATTACGTTAGTCATACCTTATATCAATATATAAAATACATGTCAAGAAAACCAATGGTACACACCGCAACATCATTTCAAAAATTGATCCAATGTTTGTCCATTTTCTTGTTTAGTAGTCGCGAGTATATGACGAACAAAGACTTCATTTTTCGGTCTGACATAGATTCATTAGAGTTTTGATAGCATGATCATATGTATCACAGTCAACGATGTGTTCATATACGTTAGGAGAGACGTAGGAAATAAGAGTGTCTAATTTATCCGGATTCATGGATTCGACTGCTTTTAGGAGGCCACAGAATGTACGATACCAATGATTCCATTGTTTTGCTGCATCTGGTGCACTAGGTTCAACATCAAATCTTTCCGGTCTGAGTAGGCGTTCCATGATTGGGTTATATGATGAATAAATTGTTCTGAATCACAGTAACAAGCATAGCAAACAGGCAGAGTGAGTCGAAAAGTCAGAAGAAAGAGTTGTCTAAAATATTAGGCTTTATTCATCATATAATGCAGATATACATGCTAAAAGACAAATCAAAACATGTTAGTATACCAACGGTGTGAATATAAATGTGTGTACAAATAAACAATCATATCAACGCTTACATGCATTCGACCATCGTTGTTTGAGAAGTGTCGCATGTGTTGGTTACCAACAACGAATAACTAACGTTGACATCCGTAGACGTATTTTTGGATCTGCCAATAAGTGCTCGTTATAAAAAACAAATAAAGCTCCATTAATTTCGTTGGCTCGGTCACGTTTTGCGTATGTCCTCATTTCGATTGCCCAATAGAGTTCTATTCTCGTGCAGCACCGGATTGGCGTAATAGACAAGATGAGCAGATTTTGACATGGTAGAAACAGTTGGAGTCACTTACATCCCAATTGGGTAGTATAGGACCCACTCGTCTGCCAGGATGGAGATCACGTGCACATCATAGTTCTTGGTTAGAAATCAAATCGAGCTCAGTGACGATCTTGTTACATATGTTTAGTAGAATCATTTTCGTAACTCACTAACAATTTGTCTAAAATATTATTTCTCTAATTTATTTCTCTATTTATTTTCCTTCACTTTTTATAGTCATATGTTAGTGAAACATTAGTCACTTTTTATTTTTGTGTGGCTGGGCCTGATGCTGATAATGATTTTAATATTATAGCCATAAAATGATAATAATTAGGAGTTTGTCTATAACGAGCAAGCACTCAACATAAATATAGTAACAATAAATTTTGATGGAATTTTATGATTAGTAAAGTATGCTTAGACATGACTAAGCGTAGATTACCTTCAATATATTATTGTCTTGTCTACATAGTTCGAAGTTTTTATTTCGCATGGATCTATCAACTACAAAAGTTCTTTTGATATATATCATTATCGTAATCGGCAATAGAATTTTAAAACTGAGGCTCTTCGAAAACTCATTTTAAAAAATACTGAGGCTTGTCACATTGCCGTGAGAAAAAGATGGACAAAATTATACATTAAAAATAATATGACATAAAGGTAATGTAAAATACCTCACTGGGCATTAAAAGTACATCGTAATGCTGAAAAGATTTATTGATTAAGGAAAGCGTGGATCTAGTCTAGATTATTAGATTTATCTGGACAGACCTCCTAGAATTATGAAAAACGCACCGTTGGCTAAACCGACTTTAATGCACAGATTTATCAAATATAGACATTTATTGCGATTTTCACTGTATCTTTTCAATGTGCTTTATACGCTAATTTTTTTGTTCTCACGTTGATGTACTATTATCTGTGCATTTTATCTTATCTCCATCAGTGCTGATGCACTTCAAGAAACGAAAAATTGTGCGCACCGTGAGTCTGTTAACTGGTGAGAATGAGGTGAACGCCTTTCTAGTGGCGAATGCTGACACTCCAGCTGATGCTCGACACTTTCCAGCAAGCAAGTACTGGTATCCGAATTTGACTCTCTATTTTGTTGACGATCATACATCTTGAGCGTAGATTAGCGTCAATCAATGTAAATCTCACTTATTTGTATTAGAGTATTATTTAGTGATTTGGAATGCATTTTATGAAGCAACCGAACCGATTTATTTTGATTCTGCTTTTTAAGAGACAATTTACTTTGGTTCAGTTGTATTCGTTTCCTATGCCAGTGCACATAATTGTATAACCATTTTGCACATGTGCATTAATGTATCGTTTTTATCTAGTGCGTTAAGTCAGTCATTGAGCGTTAAACACACTTTATAAATTCTAATTTGGTCAATTATGTAATATTAGTATTGACTTCGCTATCATGAATCTTGTCGACAATGAGTAGTTTCATTAAATTAAATGTCGATTCTCACATTGGTTGCCATTATACACCAGTTCAAGGAAAAGTAGTGATGAAGGCGATTGGCAATGTTTAATCGGCACCGAAGTGTGATTCTTAGCATCATACACAAATAGCAGACTCCCAACTACCATTATATCTCACCGAGTAGTCCAGTGGAGGAGCCTTGCTTAATCTTGAGCTTCATTTTATCATCGATACAGATTTTCATTCTATATGTGTGATTTGAATTGAAATTAAGAATAAAAACCATCTCCACTGGGAATGGGTGACCTAGTATCATTTTACTGTCAATATATAACCATGTCCAATACGAATTATAGTGAATAAATACTGCATCATCCATCGCGAATTTTCAAATGTTCGCTTTATCTGTTGAGTTTTTCCAGGTGGATAAGCGAAATTGGGCTACTGCAGACACCATCTACAATTCTAACTCTTTTCCTTTTCTTCTCTTTTCTTAATCTGACAATGACGCTCTTTTAGATACCGATAAATGGGGCGTCGGTATTGTCCTTAGGTCACAAACTGGAGCTTGTTTAACTGAATGGATTACCATAAATAGCTGACTTTATGTGGCACGCTTAAATAAATCTCATAAAATCAATGACAAAGTTTTAATCGTCATTTCATTTTCTTTGTATCTGCATATGTTTCCACCAATTGAGCACAGTTGACAGCAAAGAAGCCTTTTACTCGATTTAAATTCTCTTCTAAGTCAAGAAACTAGTTCAGATTAGCCTTGGTTGTGGGTGAAAAATGCTCATGTCTTGCCGCTTAAGCGACCCTGAATTTTATCTTGGTTGTAGGTACATTTTATGCTCAATGTGCAATAATAATGATGAACGATTGTTAGATAGCTAAGATAAAATTGAATAGTATAGCTCCTTATTATTTAAATCCAGTTTGTGATAATTGATTACGCAATAATCCCGTTATATGTACTCATTTATCTGTATAAATTAGGAATTGTTTAAAGTAGAAAAGACAATTCAACCAATTGAATGGTTTGTCTCTTATTGGAAACTCCAAATTCGACCGAACCTTTTTTCACGAAAAAGACTCGAACCTGAGGACATCTTCTTCGGAGTCAGTGACTAATCACTCATACACCCTGCCGCTCCGTAAAATCTTTTTCCGTTATATTATAGAAATTTTGGCTAGTCTTTCCTTCATGTGGAGCCTATATGGCATCTCTTCAGAAATAAAATTCCAACTAGCTACCTCGATGTCATTATTGACCAGTCACCACGCTGCCTGGAGAAGTGGTATTGAAATTAACATTTATATAATTAAACGATCATTGGTTGCGCGAGCGGTGATTCGAATCATTTAAGGCAAGGTTTCGATCTTGATTTAAGCACCAATCCAGTTATATATATTCATTTTTATTTTATTATTTAAGATTGAAGCACAACAATGATTTGAACAGCATTTTTGTATGTTCCTGTTTACAAAGGATTTTTTCGATATTACTAATCCTGATTGTAATTCGCGACACTGTGGATTAAGAAAAACTATTGGGGAATTGAGTCAGATAACGTTTTTTAGTTGTTCAATATTAATAACAACAACCCTCTTCTCTATCTGCGAATAACGCTCATAGGGTAACTTTAGCAGAAGCAAAGATATCGGTATGATTACAGCTATCTACTCACAAACAATGCAAATAGAAACTAAGTGTACAAATTTTAATTATGTGTGTTTTTTCGTGCGTGTGTGCACATATTTGTCTCTTTTCCAGATCATTTCTTTAGCTATTCTCGCAATTTGTCCTCATTGTGTTTAATATTTTTCATCCTAAATCAGTGGTATAACTAAATCTGTGGTGGTTTATCTTTATTTACATGAATATGTAGATGGCGATCTAGATCTCCTGCACTGTTAGTTCTGGAGGGGCTAGTGCCATTAAGGTAGAATTAAAAAGGCCTCTCCACTGTAGCATTTCCCGCTAGATCCACAGATGTTCGTTCATTCTAGTGTATTTTGGTTTATTGATGATAATTTACATTTATGACGTAAGTTGTTGCCTTTCAGAATAGAAAATATGTGATTATTATGACGCCTCATCTGAAATTTTGCGAAGTACTTATCAATTTCTGCTGTATTATTAGGTGTTGCGAGCGTAGTAACAAATTAGTTCATGTAGTAACAGAAAAATAAACCAAAATCAGAGTGAACGAAAAGTATTATCCAATATGCACATTCGTTTCGTTCTCACTGGATGCTATTTGTTTGAGATTTGTTTAAGCGTGCTTTTTCTATTCGTAAGCGATTTGTAAATTTGTCAACTGTATTTGTTAGCGTTATGGATGCAATTGGAATTAAAAAATTATAGTATGATCTATCAACATCGTTACTCATAGAACATAAATAGTATCAGTAATAATAACAACTTTCCTAAATTATGAATTGATCCACATTTTACTGATAAAATATACTTGTTCTGTGCACTAAGTTAGCAAACTTGGCGAATTTGGCGACAATGATGCTCCAGAAGTAGACGATTAGCCTCGCTAGTCGCCCTCCTAATTTTTTGCCAAAGCTACTACATGTCATCATTGATAACGAGGATAATCTACGGCTGAATAGAGTTTAGTATCATACGCTTTTGTATGCGAGGAGAAAAATTCCGTTATTTTTGGTTAAGTTCTGACGATTACCAGTCTGAAAATTTAACTCATATTTCACTTCTAAATGAGTTACATTTAAATTAAGTTTGCGAGCTTGAAGAAAACACCAATCTAATTGGATTTAACCAGTTGTCGAATAACATGGCGAAACTACCGCCAATCACGTTATGCTATGTTGTTCAACTGATTAAATACAATGGAATAGGTGTTTTCTTCAAACTCCCAAAATTTATTTAACCAATTGTTACCAACACATGCGCAATCATTGATAGTTTAACTGGTTTACCTGGCGTAATATTACCATTTCGCGGTTACTATTTTTCTCTTACCGCATCCTGTTTGTTTCAAGACTACATTTAATTTATTCTTTGAATGTTTTTTTACTTTTAAGATTAATCACGCTTATCGATGGTCTGGTTAACACCGGAAATCAAATTTAAACTTCAGGAATCTTATGAGAATTCGGATACTAAAATCTATGATCTAGTAAGCTAATCTTATTGGTATATATATATATATATATATATATATATATATATATATATATATAGCTTTATATTTTTTCTATTTTGGTTATTTCCTGTTTTTCGCTTTTGCATTAAAATGCATCCGTTCATATTTTATATTAGAATAAATTTATGTATACGCGCGCGCACACAAGCACACACACATTTGGAGTTTAATGACAGGGTTATGATTGAATTAGGCATCAAAGTCAATTTATTCAGTTAACGTGGGAACACGTCAGACGGACTTCGAATCGAGGAAAATTTGCTTTAGAGTCTGTGATTCCATCCATTGCTCCAACAGTGTTTAGTATTACACAAAATCTGAAATCATATAACAACATACGTTTCTGCTTAGTCTTTTCTTTAGGTGAATACTAATCGGAATATCTAGCTAGCCACATCCGATCTCTCATTACAAATCTGTTATTATAGCACTTTTGGAAACTATATTTAACTCTAATATAGTTAAACGAACATTAGTTTACTTAAGTTGATGTTGCCCTTCATACTGCCTAGTCGGTGTTTGCATTTCAGAATAGACTGCAATGGCATATTTTGTGACACCGTAACCACTTCGTCTAATCAAGTGTATGCTGTTCGTTCATGTGTACATCTAGTCGTCACTCTTCTCCAAATGAAGCTTCTATTTAACCAGTCACAAATAATTAAATTACCGTGAGTCGCAATTGCTGAAGCTTTTCGACTGTCTGTGGTCATTATCAGAGTACTATAGTAAGTTTAATTACGAGGATCAAGCCACAAGTAAACAATCACTGATTGCACAGGTGGTGGTAACAATTATTTAATTCAAGTTTGCGAGCTTGAAGTAAACACCATTCCTATTGCATTTAACTAGTCGTCGAACAACATAGCAAAACTACCGCCAGGCGCATGCACTGACGCGTTTCGATCTTCCATGATCATCATCAGAGTACGTCGGCAAACTGACCAGCGAGGATGAAACCACAATTCAAATATATGGAAAGCAAAATGGATATGCGGCTCTCACCTCGACGAATGGTTAAATACAATGGGATTGGTGTTTACTTCAAGCTCGCTAACATGATTTAAATAATTATTACCACAACCCGCGTAATCAATTATTGTTTAAATTGTAGTACCTTTATATATGTGGCAAAAGCTACAAAATTTTCATGTTCATAACTTCATATTAATTGTGCGACCAACATTTCCAGTCAAGCACAATATATGCGTGACTACTTGATATGAGAGCCGCATACCTAATTTTGTATTCCATATATATGCATTGCGGTTTGATCCTCGCTAGTCAGTTTGCCGACGTACTCTGATGATGATCATGGAAGTTCGCAACGTGTCAGTATCTGTGACTGACAGCACTTTATCTTTATTGTTCGACTGGTTAAATAAAGTGGGATTGGTGTTTATCTCAAATTAACAAATTTGATTTGATGAATTACTATTACCGCTCGCGCAATGAATTTTTGTTCAGATAATTAGCGCAACTGTCGCAGTTACTCTTCTAGATGACCGTTGTAATCGCTGTACACGTCGATAAAACCAATTCAGCTATAGTATATGCAAATCGATACTTTACGATTAAAATTTTGATTTTGTGTGAATGAAATCCTTCTTATTAATTATAAAACGTTGATTAACTAAATGAGTGCATAATATGCATAAATGTAAATTGACTTAATCAATGAATTGAATCACTTAAATGCTATGCAATAGTTTAAACATATTTGCTTTAATATTTGTGTCGAATTAATTTAGTCATCTTATTTAGCGTAAATTGCAGATATCATTACAATATTTTCTGTGTTTATATCGATAATAATGTATGTGGATGATTGATGATTTGAAAGGGATTTACGGACTTTTCATAATCGAGAACACCAAATTTCATGTAACCAGTCATAAAACGTATAAAAACTACCGTCTGTTGCACGTAATGATGTGTTTCTACCTTTCTTGATCACGATTAAATTACGACGAAACACTAAGCAACAGTGATCAAAACGAAATGAACACGTAAAAGTTGAAATGCTGAGTTCTGATTCTCACATCTAATACTTTCATATCCCTCTGCTGAAATGGATTGACGATTGCGCATTTTTCATGCAGTTGCGAACTTAGATATATCATCCGGAATCAATCAACATTAGTCAGTTCTTATTATAAAAAGGAAGGTCGAACTGCTTCATCACGTATACCTGACTTTAATTGTTTCATGTTATTTTACAACTTATTTTACGTACGAACTTGGTGTCCATTTCAAGTCCGTAAGCTTGATGTAAATATTTGGTATTTCAACGCGTTTAAATAAACACTAGTTTTCGGAGTCCAACTTTCAACGCTCTAGTCAAAGTATTTCTTGGGCAAGGACTCAATTAACCAGAATTTCATTTTAGCGAAAACATGAACATATAAGTTTTGATTTTTTATTCATCCATTGGATAATTCTATAGTTACGCAGTCAGCGTGGTATATAAATAAGATAACAATTAAAAAATGAATTAATAAAAAAGTGATCATGTGTTTTTTTATTCGTATACATATTCTATGCAGTCATAGTGTTTATTTAACTAACTAATTTGATAGCTGAGTTTCATCGTTTCATTTTATGCGTTTTCTAATTTTCCACAATTTCGATTGGTATCTTCTGCTGCTTAAAGTTTAATTTTATTTAATTGGTTTATCACCAACAAGCAAATTCAAGGCAATAATTCTGTCGTGAAATTTTAAACATCACTTGTCTATAAACCTTTAGTTCGTTAGCACACTCCAAGGTAGCGTGGTGTCTATTAATATTGACGGATTTCAGTGGCCAGTTAGAAATTTAGGTCTAAAATGATGCAACATGTGCTCCACCTGAAGGAAAGTCAAAGACTATAGGAGTCTGATAAGTTAGTTTTCTCTTCCACATCTATTAAGTTCATGCCTACAATAAAGAACCAAAGTTTCAGTGTCCCCAAATTAAAGATTAACCTCCATGTTAATCACACTTAAATATCTATTTAATTAATCTAGTAATAGGCGACGGATTGTTTATTTCGTACGCAACACTGCACCAGAATAGATAACCTGAAAAGATACTAGATGCGAAAAACTGAATTATTAAATATCCTGTTCCTGAACAATCCCAATATGCACAAATAAAAACGCAAACTTGTTTTGAAGGCCTGTGTTTGTAAAACCGAACTGAGAAATAAAATAGCAATTTAGGCTTGCTAGAGAAAATCACGCCAGTCTGTCACAGGATACAAAAACTCGAATTATACAAAATTCAAAAGTGTATCTATTGCAAAGTAGAGTGGCTGAAGATGGATTTGACATTTACATGCGTTAAATTTTTTGTTTTATACACACCATGTGAAATGACGTAACTGATTCGCCTTCGAATTTTCGTGTGTTAGGAGACCAATTTTTCAGAAATACTCAGAATAGTATAAATAGAATAGAACATCTTTATTTGGATTCAAACCACACATAGTTCATAAATAGATAACAATATTAAAAAAGTGCAATAGATAAAAGATATTACATTACATAATTTTTTCCCTTAAGTTTCAATAATTTTGGCAACATCTTAACATCCTGCAGTAAAATCACTGCGTATGCTTGTTGTGTCCACCTATATTGGATGGTCCACATACACGTATGTCCTCTGTGTTTATTATCAGCGTATCATTCAGACGAGAATTAATTATGCTTAATTCTACAGTTAAAGTCAGTCCCTGAATCAACGTTTCCAACCCATCAGAAGCCATTTTAAATGTACCACACATGCTTTATTTTTACTCAATTATATATAGAATTTTGCTCGCATAACGAGCATCGATTTAATAAAACAAATTTACAAATATTAATTAATTTATGTTCACTTCGGCTCGAAGTCTGCTTTTATCATTAGGCTGACTGCTTCATTCTTATACGGGCGCTCCTGCGAGGAATTTCTGTTAAAATAATGTCTGTCCTAGATAAGACTCTTTGTTCATTATTTGTCTTAAAGGTTCCTATTGCCACATCTTCCCTCCCTCAGGAATCTGCTTTCACACTCTGCTTAAACGATCCAGTACCACAGCTCGTGGTCCATCTGGCATGCTAACAAAAACAGTATTGTGCTGTGAGTCCACCCTCTCCACGTGATACGGCCCATCATTGACAGCCTGCAGTGCCATGGGCTCGACCTTTGCGACCATGACATAGTTGCCGACCTTTAGGCGAGTGCGTGTCGGTTGCCTTGCATAGCCTTGTTGCTGTGTGGCATCCTTGGATTTTAGGTTCACCCAGCAGTCCTATGTGTCCTCCATAGACCATGGTCGTTGGAGCGAATCCTGTAACTGTTGAGACCTTAAAGCGCATGGCCCGCTCGACCAAATGTAATTTGTCTTTCCACGTTCCCGGGCTCTCGTGGCACCAACATCGCAGTACCTCTTTCATCGTCCTATGTGCGTGCTCAGCAGTCGCATTGGTTTGCGGGTGATAAGTGGCTGTGCGGGAATGCTTTATGTCAAGGTCTTTGCACCACTGATTAAATTCTTTCGACTCAAACTGTGCGCCTTGATCGGTAACAATAACTTGTGGTGCACCGAATCGACTGAGCCATCGCTCTTCTAAGCACGTTATAATCTTTTCTGTTGTGATCTTCTTCAGTGGTACAAACTCGAAGCATCGGGTAAACTTATCGACCATTGAAAACACATATGACACCTCGCCGCGAGCTACCGGCAGTGGTCCTACCTGGTCGATATGCAGAAACTTGTTCCGTGCAGTGGCATTGAAAGCAATTGGAGTGACATTCTCGTTTTTGTGGTTTACAACGTTGGCATGTAGTGCACTGTAGTGGAATGTCTCAATGAGCCGCCCAGTGCCGGGATGTCCTAACGTTTTATGCCAAAAGGCCATTAATTCTGTTCTTATAGATTCTGGCACAAACCATTGCACTGTTTGTCCTTCTTTCCGCACCAACAGGCCGTTCTGTAGGCTCAACGTTTTATAGGGTGCAGACACCACTGTGCCGTTTTTTAATTGATTGACTATTTCCTGACACGTGGCATCTCTTCCTTGTTCTTCAGAGACTTTTATAAGTGGCGAAACCCGCACAGCGGAAATTCTGCTGAGCGCATCGGCTGTCGCATTCTATATTCCTGCTCTATGATGAATTGATATATCGTATTCTTCCAGTTCTTCAATGGCTCGATTTACTCGTTTCTTCTCAATAAATAGTGATCTCCAATGCACAAGCGTTTTGTGGTCGGTAAAGACGTCTATGTGTCCCCCGATGACAAAATATCTAAACTTCCGCAGCGCCCATTGTACGGCAAGTAATTCCTTTTCTGTGACGTTATAGTTCTGTTCCGCCTTAGTGAGTGTGCGACTTATATATTGCGCCGGACGTCGGTCAGCTTGTAACACTGCTCCTATCCCAATATCTGACGCGTCTGTAACAATTGACATATTACCTACCGGGAAAGTCAAAATAGTTGCCTCTATTATTTTCTGCTTGCATAACACAAACGGTTCTTGAGCCTCCACCGTCCAACGAAACGGTATACTGACACTAGTTAACTTAGATAAGGGTTGTTGCGTAACCGCCATTCCTGCGAGGTATGATCTATAGAAATTCACCATACCAATAAACCGACGCAATTGTTTTCTAGTAGTAGGTACCGGATAATCCTTGTTAGGCTGTACATTCGAATCTAACGGCATGCATCCCTCCACTGAGACTACGTGCCCCAGGAACCGCACTTCTCGACCTATCTGAACCTTTTCTGGATTAAAGTGTAATCGCCATTCTACAGCTTTAGCCAACGTCTTCTGCAGCCTAACACGTAATTCGTGTTCAGTAGTGGCCCATATAATAACGTTGTCCACATAAGCTGGTGAACAAGTTAAGTCCGACACGAACGAGTCCATCATTCTTTGAAACACTTTTGGTGCGTTTTTAAGGCCAAATAGTACCTGGGTGAATTGGAAAAAGGTATACACCAACAAATAAGATGTATGCCCCTAATTTCACCAACTTATAGAATTAATTACATATAAATATATATCCATATGTATCCATATATATATATAATAAATATATATATATATATATATATATATATATATATGACTACACCTTATATATAGGTATACCAAATACAAATTTCTGTTTATAAAAAAATATATTGATTTTATTCGTAACCTGTGAAACTATTTACACTATGCAGAAAGAATTGTGTGGATCTTTTTTCGTAATGTGTTTCTTCGCTTTTTTTTAAAAACCCTTGTAGAATTCTCTAATGCCCATGAATTATACCAGCATACCTGTGCAAAATTTTGGCGTAAATTCAAATCGCGATCACCACATTTGTCAATGGAGAAGTAGGTGCTTTTTGCTACTGAATTAAATAATTACATAATTCCATGTGTTCCTACAACAGTGATGAGTATAGACTAAACAGCTGTTTTATTGGCAATCTGACAGCTGGTAATGCAGGTAGCGAACGATCGATCGACATGCAAGTTGCGCAAGTTCATAGTTGGCATTCAAATGAGGCTGTTCAAATCACTTCTAGTGGCGAAAGTTAAATTATAGCACATAGGCAAGTCAAAACGTCTATGTGATATTGGAAAAATAAGAGGGTTTAACGCAAGAGGCTGAACGCTGATGAACTCCTGTCGAATTCCGTCGCTTGAGGGTGCCAGTATGTCATGTGCATTGAATAGAATTTCGAAGAATTCCGGAGGGAAGCCCATGAGAGTGACTATTTCTGTTCACGGTCCGAGGTGTAACAATGAAACATTTACTCGAAGTAAGTAATAATTATTTCGTAAAAATAATTATTTAATGTTACTTTTTGATCCGTGCCATTAAGAGCGTGTTAAAATTTTCCTTTTAGTTTACTCTTTTCACTATATTAGTTAGTGAATATTAAAAACTTTATAATTTTATCAAAGTAGTTATCGATAAAATTGGTTCAATATTGCATTATTTGAGTATAAATCTGGTTAGCTCTAGAATGATAAAATAAATAGAATTTATAAATTTCGCTGCATGCCAAATTCCCAATTATAAAAGCAGGGGGTGGCTTTTGCACATAACGTCGTTTTCAGTGCCCAAATATACTTTCGAAATATGTCGATACTATTTTCCCAAACCTTCTTCAATCGACAACGAGTAGAATCAATTTGGAAGAATAAATTTTAAAATTTTTAAATCGATGGAAATTAGATGCCTTAGAAGAGCAGACAAAATATGAAAAATGGAATTCTGCAGATTTTGATAAATACAGAATCTTCATTTTGACTTCCTACAATTGTATGTTGATTTAATTCTTAGTTGAAGAGCGTAAAATCTGAAAGTAGAAGAAGACTTGAAATGCATGGCAATAAAACCAATAACAGTATAATACAGTACAAAATGGTTTTGTCAGTCTACTAAATTTGACTGTAAGCATACCAATCTAAGGAGAAAATTAACCACGAGACCTATCAGGAGTATAATTATGCTTAGGCGATAATTATAATGTGATGTATATGGGTAAATTCATTAAAAACAGCTATGCAAGTATGGACAAGTGCATACGTCTGATTTGGAATGCCCTTCAGTAGAATTAGGACATTTAACTAACTGGTGTTGTCGACACATCAATACTCATTGTTAAACGAACAATCATGTTGATTAGAGAATCGAATTAAATTAAGTAGAGATGAAAATGAGTCAGTTACTAGTGGAAAGAATGTGTGGTTCCATATGGAACTTTGCATTTGATAATGGTAGACAGCGATATATTAGGCACCCACTGTTTGGTAAAACAAAAGATGACTGTTCTAAAAAATGACTTGACTTCCAAAATTGAAGACTTCATAATCTGAGAAAATATTAATATAAATAAAAGATTAACAATGATCATAAACGTGGTCGGGCTAAATTGCACACTACCATATTTGAAGTCAACTAAATAAAATTTAAATTGTACTCGTGGGCGGGGTCTTTATCTCATGTCTTGAGTGTACTCTGATGTAGTAATTGTCATGCTGCTATTCTCTAGGTTCTGATGAACTCGTTGACTATTGGCATGCTGATGGCTCTTCTTCTTGATCACTGTCGCAACCCGTTCTCTTTGGTGAACTATTCTGGATCTCGAATACAAGCTCAAATCAATCAATGGGCAATGATTTATGAATTCCGTTGTAATCAATTATGAAGAATTTAGGACCACGCTTGACTATCGGATGTGATCTCGTATACATTGGCTTTAACGGCGACTGCTCAACGTCTTCATACATAGGGCTGCTTACATATATATTAAGTTTTCGAAATATACACTGGCGGATGGTGTTCTCTCGTTGTTGGCACTCGCAGACTATGTAGAACACGCTGTAGCTGTTGTCTAATTTCCGCCGCTGGTGATTCATCACTAGCCTCAATATCGCTCATTAAATCTGTCGGAGGTTGCGGACTTTGACCAAAATTGACCTGTGCAATTGATGCTTTTCTTTTAAGGCGATACCTCTATCACATACAAAGTAGTACTAATGGGAGTGCCGTAAGCCAATAGGACTGCTCGCGAGACGTACACATCGCCGCCTTTAACTCTCGATGTATATGTTCCACAAGACTTACACAGGATTATAAGTTGCAGTTCTCCCCACATCGACTCCCAAGAATTATACGTTACCCCGAAAATTCGTATCATTAAAATTTGCAGCTTTGTAATCAAAATCTTGCTATGCAGTGTAGCAAGAGTGCAAAGGCAATGGTCTCCGAATCTTGACCAGTGCCAATCAATCGTTTTCATACCACGTACTTTAGGGAGAGTAATTATGTCGGCATGGATTAATTTAAAACGAGCAAGAATTTCCATATTCAGCATGCTTTTAGTCTTGCGGTAATATCTCATCGAATGGTCAGCCAGAAAAGCTTCTCGACACAATCTTAGCGTACCGTCCTTACCAGGATGACTCAGATTGTATTATTCATCCAAAACCAGGAGTCGAAAGTCTGGTGGAACCCAAATTTCTATTGCCACCTCTCCTTCAATATTATATGCGATGACCTCCGCATCGCTTAGCTTGAACGTAGTAAATCGGTCGCAGTACCTTCGTCGCTATGATGTGATGTACTGGCCAGACGTGCCCAGGTTCGAGTCCTGTCTGCGGAAAATTCTGGCCAGTACATGATGAGTTCCCAATAAGGACGAAACCGCTCTACTGGATGAATTGCTTTTCTACACTATACAATTCTTAGTTTATACTGACATATGTAAGTAATTAATGGGTCAGGTGTTTGTATCAAGACCGCAACCTTGATTATAATAATTGTTATCACCACCCGTGCAAGCAATGTTTGTTTAATTATAAAAATGTTCATTTCAATACCACTTTCCCAATGTAGTGTGGTGTCTGTTCAGTAATGACAGGTTGGGGATGGTTAGTTGGAACTTTGCGTCTAAATGGATTTCATATGAGCTCCAGCTAAAGGTAAAATAGACTAACCAAGTTAAGTTAGTATATAACTAAAAATTGTGTGCTGTGTAGTGTGCGGCAGAATGGCTTAGTGGTTAGAGCGCCAGATTTCGAAGCAGACGTGCCCAGGTTCGTGTCGTTTCCGTAGACTGAGGAAGCGAACCAAAATGTTGTACGAAGGAAAGAGGATTCGATATTCTCAATCGGTATTAAAAACAGATTTCACGTAATGATAAATCGTAAGTTATATCTTATATACAATGTACCACTAGAGAAAGGGACGCCTGTTGGCAACAGTATATTGCACAAAAATGAAGGAATTCTTTTTAGTACGTTAACTTAAAAATGCTTATTCTTTATGACTCAGCAGAGAAAATGCTGAGGTCTCTTCGCAATGCCAATTTTTTGCAGTAAAATGTCGCTCGGAAGAAAGTGTAAGCTTGACCGATATGACAAATCGATTTTGTGATATCGATCAATTTCGCTCGGTTAATTTTTCATTTTTCCGAACGAAATTGGCCGATATCACAATATCGACTTTTTGATATCGGTCAAGTTTAGACCTTTTCCGAGCGACATTTTACTGGAAAAAAGTGGCATAGCGAAGAGACCTCTGCATTTTCTCTGCTGAGTCATAATGATTAAGCATTTTTAAGTTAACGTACTAAAAAGAATTCATTCATTTTTGTGCAATATACTGTTGCGAACAGACGATCCTTTCTCTCGTGGATACATTGTTTAAAAGATACATTTGTTGAACTTTACGTTTTATCATTACGTGGCATTCCAGCAGTACGATTAGACTACAAAGTATTAGTAAGTATCTAACTTTTATTCAATGTAATACTTTAAATTAATGTAGTTTAATTTGGTACTCTGCAATTGACATTAAATAAACTTTATATGTAACCTTACCAATGTAAAATTAAAATTAGAATTTAGGAGTCACAATTATGCTATGAATTGAGTACTTTTGAATGATCTGTTATTTAAAAAATGTTTTATCGTTGTTTCGACTGTAATGGATATGCTGTATAATATGCATAATAATCCTCGATTTATTTCGAAACAATAAATTGCATTGATTTGTTCCTTTTCCTCGACAATTTTTTTTCATGGCAGAGGGGGCATTCTGAAATTCTTGCTCGCCTTATGAAGTTTGTAATAATGTGAATAGAGCGTTAGTTCCGACACTCCGTATACTATCTGTCATTTATAGCTGGTTTGTATTGTTACTGCATCTATGCTTTCCGAATACATCTGTCTATCTGCTCGTTATACCACAAACAACCATCCGAATCTTATTTGCATTTAGTATACCTGTATTAAACATAAGAAGAAGAGATCTTGACGATCTTATACCATCATCCTCATTGTAGATTATTACGGACTTAATTTGCACATATATGGCATTTTATCTATTAATATTTAACTCATCTAGCTGCTCAATTATCCGTGAGTCTGAGGTCTTTCTGTATAGAATACGTAACATTTTCAGCATTTTAATGCATCAAAATCTTGTCGTTATGAATAAATTCAGTATATAAACCTGTATAATTAAATATATCTGTATACATAAAAATATTCTTTTGAAATGCGAGATTTAATAAAATTCAATTCAATAAAAAGATTCTTTGTATGTATTCAAAGAATTGCATAAATTTTCAATATCTTTGATTATTCCTAAAAATGTCTTATAAATAGATGTTTCCATCTTAATTTTATTTAACATGTTATGTGTATGCGCCCGTATGCGACACATAGACTAGATTATTTGGGTATCGTATTAGATGAAATTATCTAAGTACTCCGTGTCTTAACAAAACACCGAAGACTAATATTAGCACACTCGTCCATGTCGTTTTTAAAAAGCGATTTGTGTTTAATTCATCTCTAAACCCTTACAGCGACGCATTTTCTTATATGGTGGCTTATTAATTTAGAATATCCTCCGCTCGATCCGTTAATGATAACAATTTAACAATATTTGATTGCGCAGGTGGTGGTAAAAATTATTTAAATCAAGTTTTCGAGCTTGAAGTAAACACCAATCCCATTGTATTTAACCAGTCGTCGAAAAACATAACAAAACTATCGCCAGTCGCAACGCACTGACGCGTTTCGATCTTCCATGATCATCATCAGAGTACGACGGCAAACTGATTATCGAGGATCAAACCGCATTGAATATATATGGAAATGAAATTTAGATATGCGTCTCTCACCTCTAGCAGTCTCGCATACATTTAACTTGACTGGAAATGTCGGCTATACAGTTTCTATTCAGTCCGAACATTAACTGTTTGCAGCTTTCGCCAGTTTGCCGTCGTACTCTGATGATGATCATGGAAGGTCGAAACGAGTCAGTGCGTTGCGGCTGGCGGTAGTTTTGTTATGTTGTTCGACGACTGGTTAAATACAATGGGATTGGTGTATACTTCAAGCTCGCAAACTTGATTTAAATAATTGTTACCACCATCTGCGCAATCAGTTATTGTTAAATTGTATTGGCTATATATGTATATGTGGCGAAAGCTGCAAACAGTTAATGTTCGTGACTGCATGCAAATTGTGTAGCCGACATTTCCAGTCAAGTTCATTGTATGCGAGACTGCTAGAGGTGAGAGCCGCATATCTAAATTTGTTTTCCATATATATTCAATGCGGTTTGATCCTCGATAGTCAGTTCGCCGTCGTACTCTGATGATGATCATGGAAGGTCGAAACGCGTCAGTGCGTTGCGGCTGGCGGTAGTTTTGTTATGTTGTTCGACGACTGGTTAAATACAAAGGGATTGGTGTTTACTTCAAGCTTGCAAACTTGATTTAAATAATTGTTACCACCATCTGCGCAATCAATTATTGTTAAATTGTATTGGCTATATATGTATATGTGGCGAAAACTGCAAACAGTTAATGTTCGTGACTGCATAGAAATTGTGTAGCCGACATTTCAAGTCAAGTTCAATGTATGCGAGACTGCTAGAACTGAGAGCCGCATATCTAAATTTGATTTACATTTATATTCAATGCGGTTTGATCCTTGATAGTCAGTTTGCCGTCGTACTCTGATGATGATCATGCAAGGTCGAAACGCGTCAGTGCGTTGTGGCTGGCGGTAGTTTTGTTATGTTGTTCGACGACTGGTTAAATACAATGGGATTGGTGTTCACTTCAAGCTCGCAAACTTGATTTAAATAAATGATAACAGTTGTCATTTGATAAGAGGTAAATTTACTATTTGGCATAACCCAGATTATTAACTCGCAGAAAAAGAAGGGCCTTTTTTATTAACATTGAACACATCTTTCTTCTTAAAAAGTTGAACTCAATCTATAATTTCATTTGCTCTGAGTATCTGCTTATTTCCAGCAGAACTGTCACTGCTAAACCTTTTCTCAATATTAAGATTGCCAGTATGCTCTTTATGTTCAAGGCGATTACAAATAGAATTAATTTGAAGAAAAGTTGACTAAAACACACGATATATTTGACTAATAACAAAATCTTATTTAAATTTAGACAATATTGTTCAGAAAGACTGTTGACAGACCCTAATTGGGATTCAAGGTTTTTGTAAAACAGTGTCTTCAATAAAATAATAATTTAAAGTTCATAAATAATTTGTAGTTCAGCCATTATCTTCCTCTACATACACCATCTTCTCAAAAACGGTGTTAGAATCAAATTTATGTTTAATCTTTCCTATGCGTGTTGTGTTTACTGGTTCCCCTTATGTCGACGTTGCGCATGGTCCATTTGCCTCTCGTACTGATGGTTCTTCTGATATTTATGGGTCTCGGTGTTCTTGTTATTCGTTTGAGCATGATGACGCTGCCGTGGACGATGCGTCTTCTGGAAGTTGCTGTTTTGATTGCACATGTCAGACTCGTCCATGGAACGATGGTCCCTTAAGTCATCTAGTCTATCAGTCTCGTGATTAATCCAGATAAAATATGGAATGCAACGGTCCAAAGTCACACAAGCCTCCATGTCATTTACTTCTATGACGACGTTTTATGTGCCATCCTCTTGACCTAATACGGTCCATTGTAAAATGGAGTCAGGCTGTTATTCGTATTTTCATTAGCTACATAATCATGAGATGCGATCTTAGATCAGAGGGGACATAGCACTTAGTTTTTACTTTTCTAGTTTTTGTCTGAATTAAACGGGGCATCTTATTTCTAAGTGCTATGACAAAACAATCTATGTGATTAGAAACCCGATAAAATCTATTTAGAATATCTGGTAGATCTCCAGGCAGCCTTAATGGTTCTCTATATACCGATTCTGCTATTGAAGTTTCTGATTGAGGTCGTATGAAAAGCTCTGACATAAATTGACTACCGAGATCACTAGTCACCGTTACCGGTACATCGTAATGTGACACCTGGGTATATAGGAACGTAAAAACGACTTCTCGCGCGGTCATACCCTACAAATTCGCTTTATCAATTTGACGATTAAAATATCAACCATTGTTAACAAATAATTTGTACTGTTAACTTCGGGCATCTCGATAATGTCTATATTTATATGTTTGAACCGTCCGGTTGGTATCTTCATATTCCGTATCTCGGTTCTAGTATGTTTCCAAACGGTATCGGTTGGCACTTGGTACATGCTCTTACCCAATCCCGTATGTTTTTAGACATATGCGAATGATATAGTGATGAAAGGGTGATTCATTCAGTAGACCGGATTCGTCCCTATTGGGAACTACATCACGTACTGGCCAGAATTTGCCGCAAACAGGACTCGAACCTGGGAAAATCTGCTTCAAAATCTGGTGAACTAACCATTGGACCACGCTGCCGCACACAACACACAATTTTCAGTTATGTACTAGCTAATATAACTCGGCTAGTCTCTTTTCTTTTAGGTGGAACTCATATGGAATCCATTTAAAATTAAAATTTCAACTAACCATCAAAAATCTGTCATTATAGATCACACAAATTGCTACATCGGGAAATCGTATTAAATTGAACATTTATCTAATATATATATATATATATATATATATATATATATATATATATATATATATATATATGCAGCATAAATTTCCAGTGTAGAACAATATATGTGAAACTGACAGATGTAAGAGCCGCATGTCTTATTTTGCTTTCCATATGTATGCATTGCGGTATTGTCCTCGCTAGTCAGTTTGCCGTTGTGCTATGATGATGATTATGGAAGATCAAAACGCATCAATACGTGTTTCTGACAGCAGATATACATAATTATTGTCATTAATTTGATTCTAAAATTGGCTTTATTTCATCATCATCTAAATATTCCTTTGTTATTTTTCTTATTAGAAATTCTAAACTTGCCATTTCTCTTGCTATCAGCCCCATTAAAATTCGTGCTGACTCTCTGTCTCTCTTCCTCATTTTTACTCTAGTCCCTCATTATTTCAACTAAACATTGGAATAGGCTCTTACCCAACCAGTATGTCTCTAGATATATGCGGCAATACATATCTGTCAGTCATCATTCGAATGGTGGCTTTGACGGATGGATGTTCCAAATCGTGTATGTGATATATTTTGGCGCATATGGTGGGAGTTGGTCTCTGGACATTTCGCATAAAAACCACCTGCCACTCGGGTGTATGCGAGCGTAGCCTGGTCTCTTAGCCAACATTAACGTAAAGGGATTTGATCCTTGCGCTTCCTCGATTTCCTTGACCAAAATGTTAGGAGAATCACCTAGATACTTCAATGGACGTATCGGCTCGACGTCTGCGTCATTCCGTCTGCTATGTGCATCTACTACCACATTTTCTTTACCAGCAATATGCAAGACACTATAGTCGAACTCTGCTAATCGGATTTTCTTAGAATTTGCCCTGCAAATGTTATTAAGCCTCGCGGTTTCACCAAGTATGCTTATCAACGGCTTGTGCTCTGTCACTAACTTGAACTGATGACCGTCTAAATAATGCTCAGATTGTATCACGCAGTATACACAGCAAAAAGCTCTTTACCAAAAGTATCCTACCATTTTTCTCGATCATTAAGCTTTCGAATGTAAAACCCGATTGGTCTTACTCTATCCTTGTCTCTTTACTGAAGCTCGGCCTCTATTGCAACTACTGAGGCATCTGTAATTAGCTCAAATGGCTTCTCAAAATCTAAAGGTGCTATAGTGGTTATGTCACAGCATTTCCCGGTTGTCATGACTCAATGTGATAGGCCAGGACTTCTTTATCGTGCTCTTCTCACGTGTGAGATGGTGAGTTAGCAATCCTAATGTTTGGGCTAGACATGGTATAAATCCTCGATAATAGCTTATTTTTCACAAGAACCTTCGCAGCTGACGCACAGTCGAGAGCTCTGTTACGTCCTTGATGGCTTGGATTTTATCTTCCAAATGTTTAATTCCGTCTTTGTAAAGTGCATGTCCAAGATATTTAACCGAAGGCCATCCAATTTTGCTCTTATTGAGTTTGACCACTAATCCGTATTGTTCCAGCCTGGTCAAAACCTTTTCTAAATGCTTGCGATGTCTCTAACGCGATCGATTGAAAATAATTACGTCGTCTATGTACACTCTGTGGGTCTTCTTCAGCCAAACTCTGGAGTATCTGGCTGGTATTTTTTTAATCCAAAAGCCATTCGAAGAAATTCATCCGATCCCTTTCCCAGAATCTGACTGTGGTGAGTGGGATAGAGATTTATTCCATTGGTATCTGATTGTAACCTTTCTGGAGATCTAAAGTTGAATAAATTTTATATCCAAGTATGTTTCGGAGCAGAATACTCTGGTTAGAGGGAGGAAAAGTATCAATGTTAGTCACTGAGTATAATAGGCGATAATTCCCACAAACCCTTCATTGTCCCGGTTCAGGTTTGTAAACCATCACTATTGAGGATGCAATATTTGTAATAGACCTCCTACAAATTATTTTTTTGCGCAATTATTGAAATTCAGCCACAGCAATATGTTGCTTGTGTTGTGCCAACGGTTGGGCCTTGTGTGAACAAGGTAATGAAGCCACTAAATATATTTGGTGTTTTATTCCTGTCATCAATTCATTTCGTTTGGCACTAAAATGTTGAAAATCTGCAGTGTTTCTCGATGGTATCGGCTAAGTCACTTGCGACTATGGGACGGGTAAACGAACTGATCTGACCACTGAAGTATCAGACTCACGTCTTTTTCACTTTTCTTAGTTGTGGGATCTAGTGCCAGATTGAAGCCAGTCAAAAAAGCCATCCCAATGATATGGTCATTGAAATCGGCTACCAGAAAATTCCACCTAAAGGAAGATTTCTATCCCAAAGTTACCGACAGTTCTTTCATCCCCATAACTCCTATCGGACTACCATTGGCGGGCTATAGTTCATAATAAAACGTGGGGCAATCTGCTTCCATCACATCTTACCTAACTATGCTTCTGCACTCGTGTCTATAAGAAACTCCAGACCAATCAATTCATCTCTAATATGAATATTTTGCTTGATCATCCGGCGAAGTTTTCAAGATCTCCGTTTAGACAGAATGTAACCCTCTTTCTGTCTGTTTCGGTGCTATCCCATATTGTCGCACTTTGATTTTGCCTTTTACAGGCACATCAAGGAGCCTTAGCAATGCAAGCCCCCATACGGCTCTTAATAGCGGTGTTTTTTATGCATTTCTCGGTGATGATTTTCTCTCTACCGGTTTAGTGCTTCATTTCCATCTAGGTCAACCTAAACCCGGCTATATGCAGCCTTCTCCTTAGCGCTTAGCACTCCTTCCATAATGACAATGTGCCTTATACCATCCGCGCGGTCCATCAAAGCCTGTTGTGAGCGACTCCCTCGACGCCTAAAATCACTACCCTGACACTGAAATTGCGAAATATTTCTCGCTATATCTTCAATTTTGCTATTTATATTTGCGACTTCTCTTCCTAAATCGCGCATATTTTCCTATAATATCAAGATAGCTTATCTATTTTCCCTGACTTTCTGCACCGTGACTGAGTCTGCTGTTACAGCACGTACCTGTGGTTGTTGCTGTTTGTAAACTCTGAGTTGGCTTGGCCAATCAAAATTCATTGTCTCAAAAACCTCTAATAGGGCTCTAAGTCTGGCTGGTAGCTCTACTGTAAAAATAGACTTCACTATATTTTGACATATATTCATTCCGGAAGCTTTCGCGCAAAAGCGTTCATAAACTTCTGATGCAAATTGACGCCCAATTTTCTCTAGGTGCAGCAGCTCCAACATTTGTCCGACCTTCCCGATGATATCTCTGTTGAATTTCGGCCGTTGGCAAGTCAAAGACATTGCGTGGTTCTTCTTCCACAATTGTGTTTATAAAATTCTCTGACTGGCAGCAAATTACTCCATAGGGTTCACAATATGGCAAGCTTTATAAAGCATTTTGACGTCTCTGACCCAATCAAAATGTTTTTCGTATTTATACAGTGGTAGACATAACTTTTGGACTGTTGCAATCGCTATAGTTTGTAGAGGCTTTAATCCTATTAGCTAATGGGAGTCCCATTGACGCCAAGATAGATTCAGTCTTAGTGAGCTTAGAGGAGTCTGATAGGACAATTTTATCTTCAAAGTTCATGCCTACGACTCATTCCAAACCTGCAACTGATAGGTTTACATACCTAATAAGTTCTAGAAATAACTCGAGAAATATTAAAATTACCGGATCTGCGTTTTGACTAACGCAGCTATCATTGTTCCAGTAGTTTTCTTTTTTCAATATATTTCGGCTAAACTTATCGATAGCCTCACAAGTTTAACAAACGAAACAAATGAAGCAAGCAATAATTTCAATTAATCCAGGTTCGCAAAAACAATCTTCATTCAAGAAACATTTAGCATGGAATTATAGCTGCAACGCCGTTAAATGGTATAATAAATATACACGGATGAAACAAAAACTCGAGCAATATGTCTGACGAGGTTGGTATGAGAATAGCTTTCTCGAACCTTCGCTATTTTTAAAGAACGCGAGTATTTCATTCTGCATCTGTACACGCAGTTTTATTATACACTAGTGATATTTGGCCCCTTAGATTAAATTATTTTTGACGCTTACAGGTATTTGACCACGTTTATAAGAGAATCGTAGCTAATGTAGGTTACCAACAGCGAATATCCAACGCTAACATCCCTAGACGTATTTTTGGTCCTCCTTAGAAAAAAATAAGGTTCCATCGACTACATTAGCTCGTTCACATTTCGCGTATGCCCGAAATTCGATTTCCTAATAGAGCACTGTTCTCTCACCCAGTATGAAATTGGTGTAAAATACAAGGTTTGCAGATTTATACATCCAATTTGGGTAGTATATGACTCACTCATCTGCCAGGATGAGTTCCACGTTCGCATTATTGTTCTTAGTTGGAAACCCTGCGCGATATGGCATCGAGCCGAGCTCAGTGGCGATCTTGTTGTAAATTTCTAGTAGAATCATCATCGAAACTCTCTTTTCTTAGTTGGGCAGAGTTAGATGCGAGATGTAATTTTTTATGACGTGATACAATGGAAGCCGCAAAAAAGCCTAGCCTAATGAATTCTCGGCCTTAATGTTGTTGTGTATAGGTTTGCCTAACTTGCAGGTGTTATCTAGAAAAAATTACTCATAGTACTCTATAAGTACTCTATCGTAATTCCGTAATAATTTGTGTGACTAAATTATTATTTTTGTCGCTATTTATAAAAATCTTTTAATGATTGTATGGCAATGAATCATTAGTTACTATTTTCTTTTGTATTTCTGTGCATGATGATAAACTAAGCAATTATTTATTAATGCTATGTACGTTTTAATGTCGGTGCTTTCAATTTGCGAACATTAAAACAAGATATCTGCTATTCATACTACAGAGGATTTCTCTATGTTGCATTATACAATCCCGTAAATTGAGTCATGGTAACTGATAATTACGTGAAAGAAGCGTTTGAGTAAGGTAACAGGTTATGCATGTTATCAAGTGTATACACAACAGATTTGAGAAAAGGAACATCAAAAGAACCAATAAATGTTTTTAACAGCAATATTATATCCGATAAAATGTGATGTTTTGATCGATGAGCTGATTACATCAAGGAACTATTTATTCAGCGCCTGCGTCAGACTATTTTCTTAAAAATATGCACGTATCAACGTGAAACACTAATTATAAATAGTCGTCTGAGTTATAAATACGCAGGGCGATGTTATTAATGAAATATCGCATAGATCCATGTCTCGATGATCTCAATCCAAATTTAAATAAAGATGGTGGCGTAATAATTTACTTTACTACTTTACTGCGGCTGACTCCTTTTAGAGGATAAGCCGGCTCCATTTCATGGAGTTTCTTGGGAATTTGGTACAAGTGGTCTCCCTCACCACTCGGCTTTTTGATCGAGGACGCACCTCTAGCCTTTGCACATCCAAGCGCAGTCTGCAAGGCAGCAGTAAGTTGTATGGTTGCCGGTGGCTGTTGAGAGCTCATTCGCCATTCGGAAGTACGGGGTACTGTCCAGGAGTCCATGTAATCCTGTGGCTGTTGTCCCCTTTTGTGTCGGGGAACACACGCCGCGTCATGGTGCCGTCGTCGGGCTCATGTGGTATTTTATAGGAGATCCGATTGCCGGTCGGAAATCCACCACGCCCTGGTGACACCACCGCCATAGCCCCGTTAGCCCATGTACGATCGGCCATCGAAAAATGGTTGACACCGTCGAACCACGTTGAGGAGAGGATGGTCTTTACAACGGACATTGGCATCTATTCTTTAAATTAAGTTTGCGAGCTTGAAGTAAACACCAATCCCATTGTATTTAACCAGTCGTCGAAAGACATAACAAAACTGCCGCCAGCTGCAACGCATTGACGCGTTTTGACCTTCCATGAACATCACCAGAGTACGACGGCAAACTGACTATGGAGGATGAAACCGCGTTGAATATATATGGAAATCAAATTTTGAAATGCGGCTCTTACCTCTAGCAGTCTCGCATACATTGAACTTGACTGGAAATGTCGGCTGCACAATTTCTATGCAGTCACGAACATGAACTGTTTGCAGCTTTCGCCACATATACATATATAGGCAATACAATTTAAACAATAATTGATTGCGCGGGTGATGGTAACAATTCTTTAAATCAAGTTTGTCAGCTTGAAGTAAACACCAATCCCATTGTATTTAACCAGTCATCGAACAACATAACAAAACTACCGCCAGCTGCAACGGCATCTATTGTTCTGTGGTGATTTGGTAGACCGTTCCGCTTGCTCGAATCCAGTGGACCGCCTTTCATATCACCCACGAAGATCAATTGTAGTTTTTGCGTAAACGATCGTGATACAAGCATGTCTCTTTCGCTTTTATTTTCATAAAGTTCGCAGTCCCAGTCCTTAGAGAAGATTAAACGGGTTTGCGACAAGAACGAGTTTATACAATTCATATTTTTAACTTATGGCAATTACTCGAATAATTTCATATTTATCGCCGTCATACAATAGATGTCTTTCTAGATTTCAATAATACATTTGACTCTGGGGTTCGCAGCATTATAATCGAAATTTTACCATAAAAATTTTGCTGCTAAATTTGTAAATGTGCGAATTCTTTAGACAAATGATTCTAACCGCAATGGATTATAGCGGAAATTTAATACTAATATTGGCGTACGTCAAGGGGATCCAATTTTCCCTTCTTTGAATAAAGTAGTCGGCTTTGACTATTAGAAGGATACTATATTAAGATTCGCCAACACAGATTCCGTCCAGAGCACTCTGAGTTGATAAACCATTGCCTTTCCGTCTTACGGTTTGAAAATCACAACTGAATGTATGGTACTAATACAAGATCACCTATCGCTCACAAAAACTGATGGAATTAATAGATACACATATCTTTGTAGTTGCATCAATAACGCACGCAATATGAGAATAGTAATAACTGGTTTGGCGATTTACCCTTGCCGTTTATGGAGAAAATATTGGATAAAACATTGCTGTAAATGTCTTGTATACAATGCATTTGTAATGTATTGTTATATGCTAGTTGGAGTCGCTCTTATACGTTTACATGCTTTGCCCACCGCTGTATGAGAAGCGTAGCCGATATTAGTTACCAACAAACATTAGCAGCGTCTGTAATACATCTGTACGTGCAGTTGTATTATATGTTAGTGAGACTTGACACATTCGACCACCGATATTCTGAAAATATTACGTCAAGCTCGCAAACTTGATTTAAAGAATTGTTACCACCACCCGCGCAATCAATTATTGTTTAATTGTATTGCCTATATATTTATTTTTGGCGAAAGCTGCAATCAGTTAATGCTTGTGACTGCATAGAAATTGTGCAGTCGACATTTCCAGTCAAGTACAGTGTATGCGTGACTATGATAGATGAGAGTCGCATATATAATTTTGCTTTCCATATCTATAGAATGCGGTTTGATCCTCGCTATTCAGTTTTCCGTCGTACTCTGATGATGATCATGGAAGATCTAAACGCGTCAGTGCGTGCGACTGGCGGTAGTTTTGCTGTTGTTCGATGACTGGTTAAATAAAATGGGATTGGTGTTTACTTCAAGCTCACAAACTTGGTTTAACGAATTGTTACCACCACCCGCGCGATCAATTATTGTTTAATTGTATTGCCTATATATTTATTTTTGGCGAAAGCTGCAATCAGTTAATGCTTGTGACTGCATAGAAATTGTGCAGTCGACATTTCCAGTCAAGAACAGTGTATGCGTGACTATGATAGATGAGAGTCGCATATATAATTTTGCTTTCCAAATCTATAGAATGCGGTTTGATCCTCGCTATTCAGTTTACCGTTGTACTCTGATGATGATCATGGAAGATCTAAACGCGTCAGTGCGTGCGACTGGCGGTAGTTTTTCTTTTGTTCGACGACTGGTTAAATAAAATGGGATTGATGTATACTTCAAGCTCGCAAACTTGGTTTAAAGAATTGTTACCACCACCCGCGCGATTAATTATTTTTTAATTCAATGCACCTATAGCTTGCCAACAACGAATAAGCAACATCGACATCCGTAGAAGCAATTCTTGATACGCATATATATACTTCTTGTTATCCAAACAAATTAGACCATATCGTCTGAGCTGTCTTGATCAAATTTTAGGTTTGCTTTCATTTCTATTGCCCAGTAGAGCTTTTTTCTCTCAATTATCAGTAGATTGGCATAAAATCCTGGTGGCATAGCGGAAACATTTTAAGTAAACCGCAATCTTATTAAGTTTTTTAGAACTAGATATTCTACTAAATCTTGGTTGCAAACTCTGTGTGATATGGTATGGAATTGTGCTGAGTGTTGATCTTGTTGTTAACTGTGAAATGTGATCTTGTTTATGGAGCATTACTGTTAAAACCGCACAGGAATCATAACACCGATATTACCTTGCTTTTTAGCTGGCTTCACATAGGTTGTGTCGTGTAATGATGTAGACGACTCTTTCTTTTAGGCAGTTCGACAAATAAAAATCGATTTATTCATTTTTATTTCTGACATTTTTTCTCTTTTTTTTCGATCGAATTTTTGCTGTAATAAATTAGCTTTACGAAGGGACAACAATATATGTCTTTGCTGAGAAGTATTTTTTCATAATCACTTAGTTAATTGATTAAAGAGCGAGCGTTCGTTCTATGCAAAATAGTGCTTGGAGCGGACATTCCTTCGTGAAGTGGATATATTTTTTTAAATAAACAATTGTTTTGTATTATTTGGTATTGCATCATTACCTCTTACTTGTTTTTAACACCAAGTGAGATTACCATATCTTATTGCCTTCGGATATTTCTCGAGACTCCTATGTAGCATTAAGATTTCTACGTTAAGAGACATAAAAGTATTATGATTTTAGTACGTATGATTGATTTGTTATTTTAAAAATGTTTTTCATCGCTGTTTCAACTTTAATAGACTTGCTGCACAATGGTTTAAGATAAAAATGCTTAAACTTCCACGATTTGTCTTATAGCACACACACATATACACATAAGCAGTACAACTTTTAATGATTGCATAAGGCATCGGTTAGTTTTGGATGATGGATGAACCAAGACAAGTTAATGTAGATTGGCCAGAAATGCGTGTCCCTATGACTAAAGTCTACTTATACTAATCTATAAAATGGCCAATATCGTCATTTATTCGTGCGTGGGTAAACAAAGTCAGTGTTTAAACGAACATTGGTTGCGCGAGTGGTGATAAAAATTTTTATAATCAAGACGGCAACCTTGATTATAATAAAAGTCAGTGTTTATTTAAGCTCTTCAATAAGATATTCCTTAGCGCTTAGGTGAGTTGGAAACACGCCAAATTACGCATGATGGGCTGCCAAGAACCTTCGCTATCTCTTATGGGCCATTTAAGCGAAATATATTTTATTTATTGGCTCTTGGAATTTGTGGGATCTGACATTTAAACCAGCCAGTCTTTTATAAATGGCGCTCTGAAAAAGAATGATATCAGTAATGTTTGTTTCCAGGAAAATCGAATTTTTTTGAGCACCAAGGTGTAACACATTCTAGGCTAATTTAATGGAAAATGTTATTCATTTCCAAAATCGTGAATGATCGAACTTGGTGTGGTGTTGCCTTTCTGCTATCTAGTGTTGCAGCGAAAGCCTTATTGACAAACTGCCTACAACATTTGATAGACGAATTATAGGTACCGCGTAGGCATTCTGATTCTCTGAGTCGTTGAAGTGCGGGCACCAACTACAAAATTCCGCTTATAATATATTTCGTATTTGGATGTATATCAAATTTGGCCTCTAGGCTTAAGTAACGTTTGAATATACGAGTGATTGTTAATGATTTATGTTGGACAAACAGAGCTGTAGAAATATTGATTCTGATTGAAAATATGTGCAAAATATTACGAAGCTCTTCATTCATGCCATTCGACTTAACCTGGTCGTGGTGAACCAAACATTTCAGCATCAAGGTAATGTCCTGTCACCAGATATAGTGATGCGACCCATATGAGAATGACAGCGACATGTCATCATTCTCAGACTGGCCATATTTAGTAAGCAGACCGTGGTATTTTTATGCCCAAGACACGAAAGCGTATTATTGGTTTTATATTGATTCAATCAATGTATCTGATCACAGTCATCTGGTAGAATCAAAAATTGCATTGAAAAGGTAAAGTAGAACACAGGTATATCTTTTAAACAATGCACTACTAGAGAAAAGAACGTCTGTTGGCAACAGTATTTTGGACAAATTGTGTGAATTCTTTTTAGTACGTTAACTTAAAAATGCTTAATCACGACTGAGCAGAAAGAATACCGAGGTCTGTTAGCAACGCGAATTTTTTACAGTAAAATGTCGTTCAGAAATGACTGAAAACTTGACCGATATAAAAAATCCATTTTGTGATATCGGTGAATTTCGCTCGGAAAAAAATGAAAAATTGACCGAGGGAAATTGATCCATATAAGAAAATCGATTTTTGATATCGGTCAAGTTTACAGTCTTTTCCGAGTGACATTTCACTGCAAAAAATTCGCGTTGCTAAGAGACCTCGGTATTTTTTCTGCTGAGTCATGATTAAGCATTTTTAATTTAACGTACAAAGAAGAATTCATTCATTTTTGTGCAAAATACCGCTGTTAACAGACGTTCCTTTCTCTACTGGATACATTGCTTCAAATATATACCTGTGTTCAACTTTAAGGTTTATTATTACGTGAAATCTGTTTTTACTACCAAGATAGATTACCGAATTTGTAGAAGCGTGAGTACAAAATACTAGTAAGTATCTAATTTTTATTCAATGTAATACTTTAAATTAATTTAACATATTTTGGAGCTCTGCAATTTACATTAAATAAACATTATATGTAACCTTACCAATGTAAAATTAAAGTTAGAGGTTAGGAGTCACAATTATGCTATGAACTGAGAACTTTTGAATGATCTGTTATTTGAAAAAATGTTTTTATTGTTGTTTCGACTGTAATAGATATGCTGTATAATAGCTTAAGTTAGGAATGCATAATAATCCTCGATTTATTTGGAAACAATAAATTGCGCTGATTTGTCCTCTTCCTCGACAATTTTGTTCATGTCAGAGGGAGCATCCTGAGATTCTTGCTCACCTTATCAAGTTAGGAATAATGTGAATTGAGCTTTAGTTCCGACACTCCGTATACTATCTTTCATTTATAGCTGGTTTGTTTTCTTACTGCACCTATGCTTTCCGAATACATGTGTCTATCTGCTCGTTATACCGCAATCATCCATCTGAATCTTTCAGTTTTCTTATTTGCTTTTAGAATACCTGTATTAAACACAATACGCAGAGAGCTTGCAGATCTTCCACCATCATACTCATTGGAATTTATTACGGACTTAATTTGCAATGCATGACATTTTTATCTATTGATATTTAACTCATTTTTACGTGTGTCTAGCTGCTCGATTTTCCGTGGGTCTGAGGTTTTTCTGTATAGAATAAGTATCATTTTCGACATTTCAATGCAACAAAATCCTTTTATCATAAATAAATTCAGTATAAAAACCTATATAGTTAAATATATCTTTATACATAAAAATATGCTATGTATATATTAAAAGTAATGAATAAATTTTAAAATTTTTTGATCATTCCGAAATAGTTGTACAACTAAGTTTTGTCATTTTACTTTAATTTAATATGTTTTATTTGTTTGTGCGCGCGTGCGATAAAGAGGCTAGATTATTTGAGAATCGTATCAGACAAAAATTTCCAATATTTTGTGCATTAACAAAACTTTAAATGCTTTTTTTGCCCAATAAAATATCTTCACATGTTGCAAATTTCTATCAATCTCAGCTTCAAGTCATGCATTGATATGTGCTCCTAATTAGCAGCAAAGTTACCTTTGGCTTGGTTAAATCCAAGTTAGTTTAATGCACGTGCACCAATTTTATATTTTATTATTGACTTTACACTAGTCCATTTGAACAAAGTATTTCTAAATCTTTATAAAATAAAATTTCTCCTCTACGCTAAGGTTTTGATTAACCCCTGCTCTGTCAGGCGTTGAGCTTGAGCTAGACGTAATATTGTCTGCTAGGCTGGTTACACACAGAAGACTAATAGTAGCACGCTTGACAATCTCATTTTAAACAATAGCTTTGTGTTGCTACCAGCTCTGCCCTATACAGCGACGCATTACTTTACGATAGAGTTAAAAAGGTCATTTTCTTTTCGCCAAAATTCAACACAACTTTTAAATCTCTTACTCTATAAAGTCAAGTTTCTAAAGAAAAACACACCGAATTTGGAGCCGAGTCCGCAGCAAATTCTGGACGGAATTTGGCGAGTTCCCAATAAGGACGAAGCCGTTGAGCTAGATTACATACATTTTCTACATTAAGCAATGCTTGATTTGTACCGACTTATGGATGTATATATAGGAACAGGTGTATATATCACGTTTGCAACTTAGAATTATAAACATAACAATAACAAAATAGGATTAAACACATAAAATGGGATTGGTGTACACTTCAAGCTCGCTAACTTGGTTTAAGGAATTGTTACCACCACCCGCGCGATCAATTATTTTTTAATTCAATGCACCTATAGCTTGCCAACAACGAATAAGCAACATCGACATCCGTAGAAGCAATTCCAGATACGCATATATATATACTTCTTGTTAGCCAAACAAATTAGAATATATCGTCTGAGCTGTCTTGATCAAATTTTAGGTATGCTTTCATTTCTATTTCCAGCAGAGCGTTTTTCTCTCAATTATCAGTAGATTGGCATAAAAGCCTGGTGGCATAGCGGAAAAATTTTAAGTTAACCGCAATCTTATTAAGTTTTATAGAACTAGATATTCTACTAAATATTGGTTGCAGACTCTGTGTGATTCGAAGCAGATGTGCCCAAGTTCGAGTTTTATGTGCGGCAAATACTGGCCAGTATATGATGACATCCGAATAAGGACGAAACCGGTCTACTGAATGAATTTCCTTTTCTACACTATACAATTCTTTGTTTATAATGCATATGTAAATAATTAATGGGTCAGGTGTTCAAATCAAGATCGCAAACTTGATTATAATAATCGTTATCACCACTCGCGAAACCAATGTTTGTTTACTTATATAACTGTTCATTTCAATACAACTTCCCCGTGTAGTGTGGTATCTGTTCAGTAATTACAGATTGGGGATAGTTGGTTGGAACTTTAGGTCTAAATGGACGACATATGAGCTCCACCTGAACGAAAACTGGACTAACCAAGTTTCATTAGTTAGTATATAACTGAAAATTCTGTGCCGTGCAGTGTGCGGCAGGATGGCTCAGTGGTTAGAGCACCAGATTCCACAGAAGACGTGCTCAGTTTCGAGTCCTATATGCGGCAAATTCTGGCCAGTACATGTTGAGTTCCTAATAAGGACGAAACCGGTCTACTGAATGAATTGCTTTTTCTACACTATACAATTCTTATTTTATAATGACATATGTAAGTAATTAATGGGTCAGGTGTTTATTTCAAGACCGCAAACTTGATTATTATAATTTTTTCACCACCCACCCAAACAATGTTCATTTAATTATATAAATGTTCATTTCAATACCAGTTCCCCAAGTTTTGTTGTGTCTGTTCAGTAATGACTGATTGAGGATGGTTAGTTGGAAATATGGGTCTAAATGAATGCTAGATGAGATCCACGAAAAGTGGAAATAGACATTAAGTTACATTAATTAGTATATAACTGAAAATTGTTTGCCGTGCAATGTTCGGTAGGATGGCTCAGTGATTAGAGCACCAGATTCCGAAGCAGAAGTTCCCCAGGTTCGAGTCATGTCCGCGGAAAGGACGAATCCCGTCTACAGGATGAATTTCCTTTTCTACACTATACAATTCTTGGCTTATAATGAGATATGTAAGTAATTAATGGGTCAGATATTTATATCACCACCGCAACCTGGATTATAATAATAGTTATCACCACCCCCGCACCCAATGTCCGTTTAATTATATAAATGTTCATTTCAATACCACTACCACATGTTCTGTGGTGTCTGTTCAGTAATGACAGATTGAGGATGGTTAGTTGGAAATTTGGGTCTGAATGTATGACATATGTGCTCCACCTAAAGGAAAAACAGACAACCAAGTTACATTAGTTAGTATATAGGTGAAAATTGTGTGCCGTGCAGTGTGCGGCAGGATGGCTCAGTGGTTAGTGCACCAGCTTCCACAGTAGACGTGCCCAAGTTCGAGTCCTATATGCGGCAAATTCTGGCAAGTACGTGATGATTTCCCAATAAGGACGAAACCGGTCTACTGTATGAATTGCCATTTCTACACTATACAATTCTTAGTTTATAATGCATAGGTAAATAATTAATGGGTCAGATGTTTATTTCAAGACCGCAACCTTGATTATTATAATTTTTTTCAACACCCGCGTAACGAACGTTCGTTTAATTATATAAATGTTCACTTCAATACCACATCCCCATGTAGTGTGGTGTCTGTTCAGTAATAACAGATTGGGGATGGTTAGTTGGAACTTTGTTCTAAATAGATGCCACATGAGCTCTACCTAAGGGAAAAATAGACTAACCCAGTTACTTTAGTTAGAATATAACTGAAAATTGTATGCAGTGTAGTGTGCGGCAGGATGGCTCATTGGTTAGAGCACCAGATTCCAAAGCAAAAGTTCCCCTGGTTCGAGTCATGTCCGCGGGAAATTCTGGCCAGTACATGATTAGTTCCCAATAAGGACGAAACCCGTCTACTGGATGAATTGCCTTTCCTACACTATATAATTCTTAGTTTATAATGACATATGTAAGTACTTAATGGGTCAGCTGTTTATATCAAGACCGCAACCTTGATTATAATAATTGTTATCGCCACCCGCCCAACTAATGTTCGTTTAATATTATAAATGTTCATTTCAATACCAGTACCGCATGTAGTGTGATGTCTGTTCAGTAATGACAGATTGGTGATGGTTAGTTGGAACTTTAGGTCTAAAGGGATCACATATGAGCTCCACTTGAACGAAAAATGGACTAAACATGTTTCATTAGTTAGTATAAAACTAAAAATTGTGTGCGGTGTAGTGTGAGGCAGGATGGCTCAGTTATTTGAGCACCAGATTCCGAAGCAGAGGTGCTCAGGTTCGAGTCCTATATGCGGCAAATTCTGGCCAGTACATGATGAGTTCCAAATAAAGACGAAACCCGTCTACTGGATGAAGTGCCTTTTCTACACTATACAATTCTTTGGTTATAATGACACATTTAAGTACTTAATAGGTAAGGTTTTTATATCAAGATCGCAACCTTGATTATTATGATTTTTTTCACCACCCTCGTAACCAACGTTCGTTTAATTATATAAATGTGCAATTCAATAACACTTCCCCATGTAGTGTGGTGTCTGTTCAGGTATGACAGATTGGGGATGGTTAGTTGGAACTTTGTTCTAAATGGATGCCATATGAACTCCACCTAAAGGAAAAATAGAATAACCCAGTTACATTAGATAGTATAAAACTGAAAATTGTGTGCAGTGTAGTGTGCGGAAGGATGGCTTGGTGATTAGAGTACCAGATTCCGAAGCAGAAGTTCCCCTGGTTCGAGTCATGTCTGCGGCAGGTTCTGACCAGTACATAATCATTTCCCAATAAGGACGAAACCCGTCTACTGGATGAATTCCCCTTACTACACTATACAATTCATAGTTTCTAATGACATATGTAAGTACATAATGGTTCAGTTGTTTATATCAAGACCGCAACCTTGATTATAATTATTTTTTTCACAACCCGCGTAACCAATGTTTGTTTAATTATATAAATGTTCATTTCAATACCACTACCGCATGTTCTGTGGTGTCTGTTCAATAATGACAGATTGGGGATGGTTAGTTGGTACGTTGGCTCTAAATGGATGCCATATAAGCTCCACATAAAGGAACAATAGACTAACCAAGTTACATTAGTTATTATATAATTGAAAATTGTGTGCCGTGCAGTGTGCGGCAGGATGGCTCAGTAGTTAGAGCACCAGATTTCGAAGTAGACGTGCCCAAGTTCGAGTCCTATATGCGGCAAATTCTGGCCCGTACATGATGAGTTCCCAATAAGGACGAAACCGGTCTACTGAATGAGTTGCCTTTTCTACACTATAGAATTCTTAGTTTATAATGACATATGTAAGTAATTAATGGGTCAGGTGTTTATATCAACACCGTAACCTTGATTATAGTAATTGTTATCACCACCCGCGCAACCAATGTTCGTTTAATTATATAAATGTTCATTTCAATACCACTACCCCATGTAATGTGGTTTCTGTTCAGTAATGACAGATTGTAGATGGTTAGTTGGTAATTTGGGTTTAAATGGATGACATGTGAGCTCCACCTAAAGGAAAAATTGACTAACCAAGTTACATTATTTAGCATATTACTGAAAATTTTGCGCCTTGCAGTGTACGGCAAGATTGCTCAGTGGATAGAGCACCAGATTCCAAAGCAGACGTGGTCAGGTTCGAGTCCTATATGCGGCAAATTCTGGCCAGTACATTATGATTTCCCAATAAGTACAAAACCCGTTTACTGAATGAATTGCGTTTTCTCCACTATAAAATTCTTAGTTTATAATGACATATGTAAGTAACTAATGGGTCTGGTGTTTATATCAAGTCCGTAACCTTGATTATAATAGTTGTTATCACCACCGGTGGAAACAAAGTTTGTTTATTTATACAAATCTTCATTTCAATACCACTTTCCTATGTGGTGTGGTGTCTGTTCAGTAATGACAGATTGCGTATGGTTAGTTGGAAATTTGAGTCTAAATGGATTCCATATGAGCTCTACCTAAAGAAAAATAGACTAACCATGTTGCATTAGTTAGTATATAACTGAAAATTGTGTGCAATGTGGTGTGCGGCAGGATGTCTCAGTGATTGGAGCACCAGATTCAAAAGACGACGTGCCCATATGGGAGTCCTGTGCTCTGGAATTTCTGGTCAGTACATGACGATTTCCCAAAAAGAACGAAAGCTGTCTTCCGGATGAATTGCATTTACTAAACTATACAATTTTTAGTTTATACTGGCATATGTAAGTAATTAATGGGTCAGGTGTTTATATGAAGACCGCAACCTCGATTATAATAATTGTTATCACCATCCGCGCAACCAATGTTCGTTTAATTTAATAAATGTTCATTTAAATACCAATACCCCATGTTCTGTGGTGTCTGTTCAGTAATGAAAGATGGCGGATGGTTAGTTGGTACTTTGAGTCTAATTGGATGCCATATGAGCTCCACCTAAAGGAAAAATAGACTAACCAAGTTACATTATCTAGTATATAACTGAAAATTTTGTGGAGTGCAGTGTGCGGCTGGATAGCTCAGTGGTTAGATCACCAGATTCCGAAGCCGACGTTCCCATGTTCGAGTCCTGTGCGAGGGAAATTCTGGCCGGTACATGATGAGTTTCGAATAAGTACGAAACCGGTCTACTGGATGAATTGCCTTTTCTCCACTATACAATTCTTAGTTTATACTGATATATGTAAGTTATTAATGGGTCAGGTGTTTATATCAAGACCGCAACCTTGATTATAGTAATTGTTTTCACTGCCCGCGCAACCAATGTTCGTTTTATTATATAAATGTTAATTTCAATACCACTTCTCCATGCAGTATGGTGCCTGTTGAGTTATGACTGATTGGGAATGGTTAGTTGGAATTTTGCGTCTAAATGGATTTCATATGAGCTCCAGCTAAAGGAAAAATAGAATAACCAAGTTAAATTAGTTAGTATATAAGTGAAAATTGTGTGCGTGTAACGTGAGGCAGGAACGCCTGTGGGCATCAGAATTTTGCACAAAAATGAAGGAATTATTTTTAGTACGTTAACTTAAAAATGCTTATTCATTATGACTCCGCAGAAAAAATGCTGAGGTCTCCTCGCATTGCCAATTTTTTACAGTAAAATGTCGCTCGGAAGAAAGTGTAAGCTTGACCAATATGACAAATCGATTTTGTGATATCGATCAATTTCGCTCGGTTAATTTTTCATTTTTCCGAACGAAATTGGCCGATATCACAATATCGACTATTTGATATCGGTCAAGTTTATACCTTTTTCCGAGCGACATTTTACTGGAAAAAAGTTGCATAGCGAAGAGACCTTTGCATTTTCTCTGCTGAGTCATAATGATTAAGCATTTTTAAGTTAACGTACTAAAAAGAATTCATTCATTTTTGTGCAATATACTGTTGCGAACAGTTGATCCTTTCTCTCGTGAATACATTGTTTAAAAGATACATTTGTTGAACTTTACGTTTTATCATTACGTGGCATTCCAGCAGTACGATTAGACTACAAAGTATTAGTAAGTATCTAACTTTTATTCAATGTAATACTTTAAATTAATGTAGTTTAATTTGGTACTCTGCAATTGACATTAAATAAACTTTATATGTAACCTTACCAATGTAAAATTAAAATAAGAATTTAGGAGTCACAATTATGCTATGAATTGAGTACTTTTGAATGATTTGTTATTTAAAAAATGTTTTATAGTTGTTTCGACTGTAATAGATATGCTGTATAATATGCATAATAATCCTCGATTTATTTCGAAACAATAAATTGCATTGATTTGTTCCTTTTCCTCGACAATTTTTTTCATGGCAGAGTGGGCATTCTGAAATTCTTGCTCGCCTTATGAAGTTTGTAATAATGTGAATAGAGCGTTAGTTCCGACACTCCGTATACTATCTGTCATTTATAGCTGGTTTGTATTGTTACTGCATCTATGCTTTCCGAATACATCTGTCTATCTGCTCGTTATACCACAAACAACCATCCGAATCTTATTTGCATTTAGTATACCTGTATTAAACATAAGAAGAAGAGATCTTGACGATCTTATACCATCATCCTCATTGTAGATTATTACAGACTTAATTTGCACATATATGGCATTTTATCTATTGATATTTAACTCATCTAGCTGCTCGATTATCTGTGAGTCTGAGGTCTTTCTGTACAGAATGCGTAACATTTTCAGCATTTTTATGCATCAAAATCCTTCCGTTATGAATAAATTCAGTATATTACCATGTATAATCAAATATATCTGTACAAATAAAAAGATTCTTTGTATATATTCAAAGAATTTCATAAATTATCAATATTTGTGATTATTCCGGAGAATGTTTTACAAATAGATGTTTTCATCTTAATTTTATTTAATATGTTGTGCATATGTGCCCGGATGCGACAAATAGGATAGATTATTTGATTATCGTATCAGATGAAAATATTCAATGACTTTGTGCCTTAACAAAACACCAAAAATTAATATTAGCATACTCAACCATCTCGTTTGTAACAAGTGCTTTGTGTTGAAACCAGCTGTAACCCCTTACAGCGACGCATTTCTTTGTATGGTCGCTTATTAACTTAGGATATCCTCCGCTCGATCGGTAAATGACGACAGTTGCCATTTGAGAAGAGATAAATTTACTTTTTGGCATAAAACAGATAATTAACTCGAAGAAGAAAGTTTTCTCAAAATTAAGAGTGCCAGTCGGCCCTTTATGTTCAAGGCGATTACAAATAGATTAAATTTGAAGAAAACTATTACAAAAAACATGCGATATAGGCAATACAATTTAACAATAATTGTGTGCGCGGGTGGTGGTAACAATTATTTAAATCAAGTTTGCGAGCTTAAAGTAAACACCAATGCCATTGTATTTAACCAGTCGTCGAGTAGTTTTGCTATGTTGTTCGACGACTGGTTAAATACAATGGGATTGGTGTTTACTTCAAGCTCGTAAACTTGATTTAAATAAACATGCGATATATTTGACTGAGAACTAATCTATAGTTAATGTTAGACACTATTGTTCAGCAAAACAGTGGACAAGCGCTAATTCGGATTGAAGATTTTCTACAATCGTGTGTCCAAAATACTAATAATTTAGAGTTCATGAATAATTTGTAGTTCAGCCATTATTATGCATTTGTAATTTATTTCTGAAATAAATCCTGCGTGGAAGTATACGTTTATCCTAAAATGTATCTGATCTACAGACTTAAAAGGGCCATTTTCTTTTCGCTAAAATTCAACGCAACTTTAAAATCGGGCAATTTTTATAGTCAATTTTATAAAACAAGACGCATCAAATTTCGAGCCCTGCCCGCAGCAAATACTGGAAAGACGTGACATTTTCCGAATGATTACGAAACTATTTATCTAGATGAATTATATTTTCTACATTATTAAATGCTTAGTTAATACCGACTTATGTATGTAAATAAAAGGCCACGTGTATATATAAAAATCGCAATCTGGATTTAAATTCATAACGGGGTAAATCTACCAGTTTGTAGTCAAGTTTGCGAGCTTGAAATAAACACCAATCCCATTGTATTTAATTAGTTGTCGAACAACATAGGAAAACTACAACCAGTCGACTCTCCATGATCATTAACAGAGTATGATGGCAAACTGACTAGCGAGGATAAAATTGCAATATATATATATATATATATATATATATATATATATATATATATATATATGGATAGAAAAATTAGATATTTGGTTCTCATCTCTAGTAGTCTTGCCCACATTGTAATTGACTATAAATGTCGGCTGCACAATTTCTATACAGTCTCGAACATTAACATTTTGCAGTTTTCGCCACATAAATAAAGGTAATACAATTAAACAATCAATCATTGCGCGAGTTGTCGAAAAAATTCTTTAAATCAAGTTTTCGAGGTAGAAGAAATCACCAATCTTATTGTATTTAATCAGTCTAAGAAAAGCAGCATGAGTGCTGGCAGTCGCACGCACTGGAGAGTTTCTACACTCCATGATAATCAGCAGAGTAAGATGGCAACCTGACAAACAAGAATCAAACTGCAATACATATGTATGGAAAGAAAAATTAGGTATGTTGTTCTCACCTCTAATAGTCTTGTCTACATTGAACTTGACTGTAAATGACGGCTGCACAATATTTATGCGGTCAAGATCAGCTTTCACCATATATATATGTATATATATATATATATATATATATATATATATATATGTATATCATGTCCAGCCACACAAAAGTCAAAAGTGACTAATGTTTCACTGCCATATAACCATAATGAGTGAAAAAATATATAAGTGAATTTAGACAAATTATTAGTGAGATTTACGAGAGAGAGAAATAGAAAGAGACGGAATACCTTGCTACAATGAGTAAATTTATCATGATAACTCCCAGAAATGAGGCAAACTGAACCTCGCCAAAACACAGTTATGGTCAAGTTAGCGTTCGGGCAAGGCGACATCAGCAATAAATCTTCCTTGCGGATTTCACTTTATCTTGCATAAACTAACCAAACCTCGCAGCTAACTTTGCCCTACTAAGAAAAGAAAGTTGCAAAGATGATTCTTCTAGACATCTGCAACAAGATCGCCACTGAACTCGATTCGATACCATATTGCTAAAGGTTTCTATCCAAGAACTCTGATGCGCAAGAGGACTCCATCCTGGCAGACTAGTGGGTCCTATTCTAACCAATTTGGATGTAAGTGACTTCAACTGTTTCTGCCATGTCAAAATCTGCCCACCTTGTTTCTTACGCCAATTTGGTGCTGGATGAGAGAACAGAGCTCTACTGGGCAATCGAAATGAGGGCATACGCAAAACGTGACCGAGCCAACGAAGTTAATGGAGCCTTATTAGTTATTCTACCGACGAGCACTTTTTGTAATATCCAAAAATACGTCTACGAATGGCAACGTTATTTATTCGTTGTTGATAACAAAGATTTGCTATACTTCTCAAACGACGTTGATCGAATGCCTGTAAGCGTCTCGAATCATCAACTCTAACAGGCCAAGTTTCACTACCGTATAGTAAGACTTCGCGTACAGATGCATTGTAAACACGACCTTTAAGTCAAAATGAAATACTCACGTTTCTCCACAAATGACGAAGGTTAGAGTAAGCTATTCTAGCTTTCGCGATTTGTATTCACACCTCGTCGGACATATTGCCTATGCTATTGATAGAGCTCCCAAGATATGTAAACCTGTCGACTATGTCTAGATCTTCATTCTGCAATTGCAATGTTGGAGTGAGTGGTGGGTGATCCGGGAACAATATCTTACATTTAGAGGGTGCGAATTTCATACCGAAAGATGGAACAGCGTCTTTTAATCTATTCAAAGTGGCCTGGGCAGCATCCTGATTGTCAAATAATAGTACGATATCATCCGCATAGTCAAGATCGACTAGTTTATCGCGCGGGAGAACTTCAACTCCAGCATCCTGAATGTGTGAGAAAGTGTTGTTCATGAAAGTATCGATTACAAAATTATACAAAAATGGGGAATATGGACAACCTTAACAAACACCGCTGCTGGTTGTAAATTTACGTGGTTATTGGTTGTAGACATTTTGGCGCGACCAGAATTATTTGTGTAGAGAGCTCGTATAATATTATCAAATTTTGTAGACACCGCTTTTCGACAAGTTATGGAATAAAACATTGCGATCCACCGAATCAAATGCACCCTTGAAGTCTAGAAAGACGTCCGTTGTGCGACGTTGATATAAATATATCTTTTCAAGAACTTGCCTTATCGTAAAAATATTATCTATATAACCTCCTCGTGCGCGGAATTCGGCCTGTTCTTCTCTTATATGTGATTCACGTGAAGCGCTAAGACAACGTAGGATAATTGAAGCACATAAACTTAACACGATCAGAGTCAAACTTATACAACGATGGTTAACGCACGAATTACGATTGCCGTTTTTGAAGATGGGAATGATGGTCGACACATTTTAGTCAAGTGGTACGGTTTCCTTATTCCATATAGTATGAAAAAGTTTTGTCAACGCTCCTTAAATTATATCGCCACCATCCTTAAACAATCCTGGAAGCAAATCATCGGGGCCTGCAGCTTTGCGGCGTTTAAGAGATAGGATTGCATCGAGCACTTCTAACTCAGATGGTTATTCGCAAGTAACATTCCAAACTGTTGATGCAGACTTGCTTTCGGAATTGGAACTGACGCGGGAGGCCAAGAAAATTGATCTCTAAAGTGTTCAGCCCAGCTGTCAGGATGACTTATTTTATCGGTTATTAAATCGTTGTTACTATCATATATAGTTTCACTAACTCTTCATTTTCTCGGACCTGTTGCGCGGATTCTTTGGAACAAACAGCGACTTTTACCTGACGGGAATGCTACTTCCATATCTTCAGCCTTTCTGGTCCAAAAATTTTCGAGATCGACTTTTATACTGCGCTTAAGTTGGCGTCTTATATTACGACGGGTATTATTATGAGTCGAGCCAGATGGAATCTGGCACCTTATTTCGAGTATCTCCATAGATTTTACAGAGAGCCAGGGATTAATTCTACGGGGAACTGCAATGTCACATACACTAGTACCTGCATTGTGCATAATGGAACTTATCTAGGACCACAGTATATTCGGATTTTCGCCATCCAGATCAGTTAGATTAGTCTTTATAATATTTTCATAATTTTGTCGGAAGGACGGTCTTTCGAGTTTGCCTACATCAATTTGGGGATTATTCTAAATTATTTTCCCGGAAAATTTTAGTGCAAATCTATAACGGATAAGTGCATGGTCCGAGTCGACATGTGTTCCAAAAAGAACGACAATCCTAGATGTAACCACGCTATCTATAACTAATTGTTACATGATCTATTTGAGTCCACCGTTGTCCAGGTGCTAGAGGATGCCATGTAGCACAACGTCTAACACTACGTCTGAAGTTTGTACTACTTAAATATAGTCTATGTTCAGCGCAGCTATCCAAAAGCCGTTCACCATTATCGTTGCGAGTCGAGCTTAGAGTGTATCTTCCACCTAATTGAAGTTCTGTGTTACTTAAACGCCCAAATTAAGCATTCGTGTCACCTATAAACAGAACTATATCCGTACTTTGTTCTTTACTTAGTAAAGTGCTTAATTTGGAGTAAAAAGCGTCATTGCTTCATTCTGTGCTGCAGTCGGTATGAGCATATGAATTTAAACGTGCCATACATGATCGACTATATATATATATATATATATATATACGTTTACTGCGGCTGACTCCTTTTGGAGGATAAGCCGGCTCCATTGATATCCCGGATTATACCTCTCCATGCCGGGCGGTTGGCAGCCATTTAAAGATTTGGCCGTGATTGCTTGGCTGCCGATATCAAGCAGCGTTCGAACATTCCAACACCCGAAATAAATAGGTGTTTTCGCGCTGATAAAACCAGATAGCTTTTCACTTGACACCCTAGCCTCTGGGGAAGCACAGAGCGCGTCGCTTGCCGGGGACGCCGTAGCATGAACGGTATTCATAGATTGTGACATTTCATGGAGTTTCTTAGGAATTTGGTACAAGTGGTGTCCCCTCACCACTCGGCTTTTTGATCGAGGACGCACCTCTAGCCTTTGCACATCCAAGCGCAGTCTGCAAGGCAGCAGTAAGTTGCATGGTTGCCGGTGGATGTTGAGAGCTCATTCGCCATTCGGAAGTACGGGGTACTGTCCAGGAGTCCATGTAATCCTGTGGCTGTTGAACCCTTTTGTGGCGGGGAACACACGCCGAGTCATGGTGCCGTCGTCGGGCTCATGTGGTATTTTATAGGAGATCCGATTGCCGGTCGGAAATCCACCACGCCCTGGTGACACCACCGCCATAGCCCCGTTAGCCTATGTACGATCGGCCATCGATACATGGTTGACACCGTCGTACCATATATATATATGTTCATTGTACTCTTCCTGAGTTCCAAAACAAAAAGAAATGTTATCAGATATAAGAAACGTTTCTTTCGCATAGTCTTCTCAAATATCTACTAATGAACATATCCTTATATATAAATTGAAAATCATAACAAGATAGAAATATGTGAACATAGAGAGAGCGTGAAAAACGGAAACCAAACAATTGCGTGCTTCTGATGCAGTTCAAGCTTAATGCTTGTACGTGCTTCTTCTGCTTGTACAAATCCGGCTGCAATTTATATAATTAAACGAACATTGGTTGCGCGGGTGGTGATAACAATTATTATAATCAAGGTTGCGGTCTTGATATAAACACCTGACCCATTTGTTTATCCATAAGGCTTCGTATGTGGCTAGCTCCATATGTTTTTGCATTTAGTCATTACTTTGAATGCTAGGTCTGGAGAACATACGTGCAATGTTTCGATGATGTGTTGCGCAATAGCATACGTGTATTCACCATTTGATTTAAAACAAGCGTTTAAGTTACAATGTTCCCTCATTCGAGTGATTAACTGTCTGGTCGATTGGCCTACATCGGTTGATCGACAACTTCCGCATGTATATTGGTAAATAAAATTTGATATGGGCATAAGCGGCCGTTTCCCTTTGATTATTGGTAAAGGCAAGTGTGTTATGCTAAATAATACTCGTAGTTTAGCTGCATTAAATGTGCGTGTTAATGCTGCTTCAACGTTTTTTTGTGCCATTCGGGAAACTGCATCCCCTTTAAATAAGATGTTTTGGTAGACTGTATTCATTCAGTAGGAAAATTGGACTTTGGCAGTTTACATATTTGACATTGCTTATTTTACATTCCGTAAAAAACAAACATTTAAAGTCAGACAAGTAAAGTTGTAAACGAATCAAATTTGAACGTTCTGCATAGAACATTTATTTGTGTCTGAGTACATCTCTGTCTCTTGGGTGTTAGTTTATGTATCTTTAAGTAATTTATTTACGGAATGTTCAGGTGAGCAGAGTCTTTTCAATTAAAGTCTATGGGATTTTTATGATATTAATCTTCAATTTTACGAAAACCATAAGACTTATCAGTTAGACAGTTTATAGCACACCCACCCAGATCAGTCTGAAGCACTGGGCTGAGTTTGGAATATGTAGAGCTAAAGCTCTAGGAGCAGTTAGAGTTGATAATTTTAGCCTCAAAATAGTAATAATATAAATATAATAAATTTTAATAATAATTATAATTAGTTTAATTAAAATATCACTAAGATGGCTTTTAAAAGCAAAATTATTAACGTAAACTGAATAAAGCCCAAAGGTCAATTCTTCTTTTTAATCAAATAATTACTCCTAAGGTTAATTTTTCGTTTTAATTAATTAATTACTAGGAAAATTGGATTTTTACAGTTTACATATTAGACATTGCTTAGTCCACTTTCTGTACCAAACAAATCTTTGAAGACAGGTCAGAAAGATTGTAAACGAATCAAACTTGTGCGCTCTGCATAGAACATTTTATTTCTGTCTGAGAACATCTCTGACTCTTGGGTGTTAGTTTACGCATCGTCAAGTAAATTGTTAACGGAATGTTAAGGCGAGCTGAGTCTTTTTATTATAAGTCTATGGGATTTTTATGATTAATAATCTTCAATTTTATGAAAACCATAAGACTGATCAGTAGGAAAATATATATCCCACTCGGTCAGATCAGTCTGATGCACTCTGCCGAGTTTGGAGTCTGTAGAGTTAAAGCTCTAGGAGGAGTTAGAGTTGATAATTTTAGTCTTAGAATAATAATAATAATAATAAGTTTAAATAGAATATCAGTAATTTGGCTTTCTCAAGCCAAATTACTAACATAAACTGATTAAACATCTAAGGTTAATTCTACTTTGCAATTAATTCATTACAAGGAAAATTGGACTTTTACAGTTTAAATATGAAACATTGCTTAGACAATTTTCTGTAACAAACAAATCTTTACGATCAAGTCAGAA
>JAQBSW010006365.1:0-49197 GCA_029291075.1 Eudiplozoon nipponicum | reverse complement strand
TTGCAGGCCTAAGATAAACACCAGTCGCATAGATTTTAACCAGACACAATGTGGTTTCGTCCATCTCAATCGTGCTTTGACGATGAAGGTTTAAACGCGTCATTAGGCGCGATTAGGTTTATATTTTACGATAAGCGACTGGTTACATACAATGGGAGTGCAGCTTCTAACAAGCTCGCAAGCATACTTTGTAGTGATTTTATCAACTTCCGAGCAATCAATGATACTTTATTTTTATTTTATGTTTGCGACTGCATATAAATTGGGCAGCCGACATTTCCAGATAGAGAAAATGTATGCGAGGCTTTTTAGGTTGAGAACCGCAGATCTAAATTTCCTATCATGTATAGTCCCAGCGGTTCAACCCTCGTCAGACATTTCGCTATCGTGTTCTAAGCGAGATCGTGGAAGGTCGTAACACGTTTGTATCCGTGATTGACGGTAGGTTTCCTATGTTTTGCTACTGGTTAAACGCAAAATGATTGGTGTTTAGCTCTACCTCGCAAGGAACTTTATCACCGCCTACATAGTCAATGATTGTTTAATTGTAATTACCATTAAAGTTTCTTTTAAAAGACAAAAATATTTGTTGTTGTCTGCAAATGATTTTATTGTGAACTTTTTTTACATCTATTAAGAACATCTGGTTGTCGAGCCACATCCAGTACACTGTTATGCGAGTTATTAAATATAGAATCGCTTTTGAAAATATTTTATGCTTGATTAAACCTGAAAGTTGGCTTTTAGTACAATATTTTAATCGCTGAAATACGATTACATCCTGAAACATGGAATTTTATTATTATTTTGGTCGGCGAACTGTTATAATTTTTATTTTCATTTCCCACAATGTTAGGGCTTGCGTTAATTTTGAACCGGCAAATAATCAATACGTTCATAAATGCAATTCACGCGATACATAAAATACATGCAGCTAAACTACGAGTGTTATTTAGGGTAACACACTTGCCTTTACCATCAATCAACAAGAAACAGACGTTAATGTCGACAACAAATATTATTTACCAACATGAGTTCGCAAGTTGTCGATCAAATTACGTAGGCCGATCGACCAGACGGTTAATTACACGAATGATAGAACATTGCAACTTAAGCACCTGTTTTAAATCAAATTTTGAATACACGCCTGCTGTTGCGAACCAGTGAAACCTCACACGTGTGTTCTCCAGACGTAGCCTTTAATATTATTACCAAATAAAATAGCAGAATGGAGTTAGCCAAATACGAAGATTTATGGCTAAACAAATTGCAGCCGGATTTATGCAAGCACAAGGAGCATGTTCAGGCATTGAGCTTGCGCAATATGTGATGCACACAATTGATTGGTTGTTCCCTCATATCACATTCTCTCTATTTTCACATTTTTATACCTTTGATTTGCCTTTAAACTTATTTATAAAGTGATTTTAATTTGAAGATACTTGAGAAATAAACGGTTCTTGTGTCTGATAAAATTTCTTTTTCTTTTAGCCCATGGCAAAGGTAATATGAATTTGATTAAGGCTCGCATTCCAAAAGAATAATTATTTTTAACGAAATCCATTTTCTTTGTGCGCATTTTAATTAAAATATATGTAGCTGCCTCTTAGAAACCCGGAGTCACTTCTCTTATTTTAAGATTAATCACACATACCTTAATTAAATTCAATTAGTGACCAGCCTTGTCAATACATAACTACCCTTAAAATGCAGCAATCAGGTTTAAGAAAAAAATCATAAAGCGTTTAATGAATGCAACAGCGCTAAGACACTCTATTTAGTATATCTTCGCATTTCAGCGCCCACTCAATGAAACAGTAAGTTAAACACTGTATGATCATAAATATAATGCCTGCTGTACGAAAATATTCAGGTTAAGGAACTAATCAAATTTGAGATAAAGTGTAGCAAAATTTGTAAAACAGTTAAAGCCTGCTTGGATATTTTCCGTGATTTAAATCAAATCATTCCTATTTGATTGTGTTTTAACTGTTGTAAATTTTTACCAAACCAACAAATAAAACATATATTCAAACGATAATATTGACAACTAACCATGGCCTCGCTTTACACTCTCTGTAATTAAATTAATAAAAATATTTTGTTTCACCCAGGTTAGATGGTAATCAACAATACGTCCATTAATTCTTAAAATATTGGAGGTTAACTTTTGGAATGCGAGACTTAATAAAATTAATAGAACCTTTTCCATGGGTACAAAGAAAAAGAATTTTATCGGATTCAAGAACCGTTTCTTTCACATATTCTTGTCAATTATCTAAAAATGAACATCTTTTCATAAATAAATTGAAAGGAAATATAATATAGGAAAGTTTAAACATGGAGAGAATGCATAATAAGAAACAACTAATCAATTGCGTGCGTCACCTCCAGTTCAGGCATCGAGGTTCAATTGGAGGTGATGCACGCAATTAATTGGTTGCTCCCTTATTTCACACGATCTCCAAGTTTACACTTTACTATCTTATTTGTACTTTCTATTTATTTATAAAAAGATGTTCATTTCAATTTTTATATAAATAGATGTTTCTTTTCTAGATACTTGAGATGAAAATAAGAAAGATACTGTTCTTTTATCTGATAAAAATTCTTTTTATCTCTGCTCAAGGAAAGACTACCATGAATCTTTTAAAGCTCGCATTAAAAATACATAATTTACATATTCAATTTCTTAAAAGCAGCGCAACGCCTGCAGAGATATACATGATCTAACTGAGCATAATGGGGATATACAATGTTAGCCAAAGTCCAGCCAACAAATGAAAGGGTTACATAAACGCAAACTAAACTATTACAGGAAGTAAGTAACAAGTACATAATTTTAACAAGAGGACAATTAGACAAACAAAACAAAACATTTGATTGATAGAAAGAGATACATTAACGCGTCAATAAGGTTTCACGTAAACACCAGAAAAATTACTTTCTGTTGCTTGTAAATTAATTCTTAATCTTGCTGCACACATTTGTGCATTGTAGAAAAAGTAAGGTTAAAAACAATACAAAAATACAGACTGAAACAAAACATGATATAACAAGAGCCTAAGAAACTCCTCTACATTTTAAACTTCATAAGATTTATTTTCTCAGTGCTTACGCTTAAACAACATTTTCTGCATAAAAGCTAATGACAGGGTTAAGAAAATGTAAATCGATCAAGAGAAGCGTGCTCTTGAAATTAGCTGGGAGGTTTTTTCCATAGCGATACATGGATTCAACAGTTCTCTCCCAGGAGATGGTAAAGGAAAATCTAAAAACAGCAACGAAACACAAAACGTGCTATATGAATAATAATTTAAAGAATAATAATAACAATAAAAATAATAATAAAAATAATATTGATGATGACAATAATACTAATAAATTAATATTACTTGTTCATTTATTTATTTATTCGTTTCCCGAGCGTTAAAGTTATAGACACGGAAGTCCCATCAAATTACAAACGTCTATACGTATTTGGAGACAAAACTTTATACGCGATTATACTGAAATAAATTATCAGGAAATCCACTTATCAGCGATTCCATGTGCCAGTATTGCAGCACTTCTTGTAATGACGGTCTGTTGTAAAATAATTCATTACAAATGGTATCGTATAGGCTTGGGTTGTTACCTATAACGTTTTACAAATTAAGCAGCCCAGTATAACTGTAAAATATATTTCGTTCATCATTTAGGACTGTTAGAATCTAACAAATAGGCCTAATTACACAGAAAAACGACTAATAGGTTATACATTTAAAGTATTATTAATTGAACGAGTGATAAAAGTTCTTTAAAACACTTAGAGTTAGTGAGCATTGAAGTCGCATTGTCGAGACTTTGTGATGTTAGCTTCACTACTGCAGGTTTACAGATTCGCATAGGAGATTGTAGCGTCCAATTGTTCCACACTACTCACTTAAATGTATAGTGGATAAACGGCGTAATACCGGCTCCTACTAATGATTCGCCAGTAAGCACGAAACGAATGTGCACGTAATTATACTTTCCGTTCATGCTGTCTTTGGTTTATCCTTCTGGTCACAACTGAACTAATTTGTTACTAGGTTCGCAACACCTAATACATACTTGCATATATATTAGTTCTCCGCCACAAACAGTATCTCATATAACTTCAGGGTCGGTATATTCAAATCTAACAGAAAAATAACAATTAATTTTTAGTGTATGTCTAGATTTTTTATACTGCATATATTCTTTTCAGGGATAACAAACAGTGTATAAAAAATTAGTCTTGCCACGGTGAGTTAATTAATCATTTCCCTTTAAATTGATTTAGACGCTATCCAATAGAGAATTCTACGACAACATTTGGAGATTTATAAAGAAAATGTATTGCATTCTTCGTCTTAATAAAGTAAAATTTAGCTAACCATTTCTGTATGAATAAAGCTAAGAACTCCATTACAAACTAAACACCGGCAAACATAACTACTACTTTATATAGTGTTGTAGAAATTACTTACGAAATTTAATATAAAGGTAGTTCTTGCATTAGTGATAAATAAACAAGAAATAAGAAAAGTTTTTTTAATTACTCTGAACGAACGTGTTGTCCAGATATTGCATACAAATCGATACTTCCCATTGAGGATTATGTTGTAATTAGTAGAAATAGGCGTCAACATTAAGATGTATCCAATAAAGAAACAGGTAGAACCACGAAAGCTCTCGAGTATGCGTATTCAATAATCATATTAATGTTGAAAGGCTCGTTTCGACAGAATAACAAAGAAATATATTTAAATTTTCCTCATTAGCAACTGCGATGATCCAACAAAGATAAAGCTACTTTCAAATCGATCATTTCTCATAGAACTCGTTTACATTTTAAAGTTAAATCTAATACCAAAATTTTGTTAACTTCCTCACTAGCGGAGAAAAGCCAGGTATACAAGCTTTGCAAGCACGAAACTTGGCCAGAAGAAAGAAAAGTACAGCCACTGAAATGTATATAGTTCTGATTTGTAAACAAATCACTGGAAATCTTTTGGATGTAATGTTTTTACATAAAAACTACTGACACTGAAACTAAGATAATGATAGGATGCAATGCAAAATGCGGTTGAAAAATAAACACAAATACAACTGTACATATTTTTTTTAGTTTAAATCGAGCATCGTATAATGTTGCAAATGAACTTTATCCAGTAGACCGGTTTCGTCTCTATATGGAACTCTTCATGTAATATCAGGAATTTTGCGGTGAATGAGTGCTCAAACAGTGGAAAAATTATGGGAAGTACTTGACGAGTTCCCAGTTATTATATATTGTTCGTTGCGGCGAACTTATATTTGTGCAATTGCGTATTATGTGTTCGCAAGTGATAAAAGAATAGATCAAATATGAGCAGAAGGCTGAAACAGTCAGCATGAACGAAAAGTATAATATCATGTACATGTGCTTAATGGTGGCTCATCAGTAGGAGACAGTACTACGCCCTACACCCTCTATATTTATTAAAGAAATGTTGGACATTTGGAAAGTACAAGGATCAGGTGAGGTGATTAATTTTTTCGTTTGATTCCATAAACTATTTGTCTTGAAAGTCTAGTTAAAACTTCTATACGTTAGTGTGATTTTTGATGATCTGATTAAACATTTACTAATCAAAATTGAATAACAATGGCTGATTCTTGATTTAATATTTTTTTAGCTAAAATCAAAACGGAAAGTCGAACATTAAAATAAAATATACACAAAAAGCTAAGTTCCGGTTTTTTATAAAGTAACTATCTGCAGCAAATCAGTATATATTATTAAGTCATTAGACGTTAAAAGAATAAGCAGCTTTATAGTCAAATGTCGTAAACTGATATTGAAATTTTGCCGAATACGCGTAAAGCTAATTAGAATTTTGGCATTCAAATGCGACTTGAAAGTAACAATTTTCGAGAATTTGTATTGGACATATTAAAAACGATTTTTTAATTAAATTGTAGACGTGGCCAACTGGAATTCTATAAGCGCGTCACCTTGTTCACAACTTAAACGAACAATCGTTGTGCGAGTGGGGATAAAAAATTTTTAAATGAAGATTGAGCCCTTGAAATAAACACCCGTATTATTATGTACAGAAATTTGTCAGCATAAACTAAGCTTTGCTAAATATAGCAAAGGCAATTCATTCAGTAGACCGTTTTTGTCCTTACTGCGAACTCAGCTTAGGAATCTGTTTCTCTAACCACTGAGTCAATCCGCCGCAGCCTAAACACAATTTTCAGTTATGTACTAACAAGTGGGTTTTTCTGGATCTTTCTTTAGATGGAGCCTTCACGGCATCTCTGGAGACCTAAATTTCTAATTAACTACTCCAAAACTGTCATTATAGAAAGCGACCACGCTACTTGTGGAAATGGTATTGAATTGAACATTTATTTAGTTAAACGAACAGTGTTGGCATGGGCGGTAATAAAAATTATTTTACTCACTGTTGCGATCCTGGTAAAACTCATTATATAAGTACATTTTCAGTAGAAACTAAGCATTTTATAATGTGGAAAAGTAAATTAATCCAGTTGACCGGTTTTGTCCTTTTTAGGAACGCTTCAGGTACTGACCAGAATTCGCCGCCTCTGGGTAGTCCAGTTGTCAGAGCAACAGATTCAAAAGCAGACGTGCCCAGGTTCGAGCCTTGTTCGCGGCACATTCTGGACAGTACCTGACGATTTCCAATGAGGAAGAAACCGGTATACTGGAAGAATTGTCTTTCCTATATTATGCAAAACTTAGTTGATACTGAAATATTTATGTGTATAATAGGGCTAGTGTTTACGTCAAAATGGCAACATTGATTTAAATAATAATTCGCAACTCAAATCAAGATTTACTAATCTCGTTTAAACTACGTTGTTCCATTCGAAGCTTCATAATGTGCTTTAGTGTTCTGCCTTTTTATTCATGTTCGGTTTTCCGGACACGCCATCAGAGGGCATCGCATAGTACGCAAAAATCACTAAACACAGAAGAAAAGATTTTCATGCAATTTATTTAAGTTTCTGAAAGAAAAAATGAACCCTACCAATTATATCATCTTGTTACGTATTCGACTTTGTAATTCAAGCAACGAAGAAGAAATTTAACTTGCTAACTAGAAGTACCATAGAAGGAACTATACGTTTGAGAATGGTTTTTTTTAAACGCATTGATGTTTAACAGTCTGACTAACCATTAATAAGTAAGGCCTTACAAATAAAATGTGCAATATGACTATAAATTAAGTAAATTGGACTAACTGTGACATTATATGTAATGCAATATATGGCAAAATAAAAAATAGAAAAAGGTCAGCAAAGGCTACAAGGAAAATAAGCTGAACGACAGGTCCATCAAAAAAGCAAAGAACAGATATTATACAAGGTCGGATGCCCATCTGAGAATTGAGAAACACTGGTAACAAATCCAATTATAAGAAGCAAACTAGTTTCTGTGCAAAATAAAAAATTGCAACGTAAGCATTAGTAGCCAAATTCACATGAATAAGTATTATGGGAACTTATATATATATATATATATATATATATATATATATATATATATATATATATATATATAAAGTACATTAAACGTCATGCGCATAATATCTTAAGACTAATAAATTATATGTATAAATAATTTATCATAAAAATTCCAAATGCTAAAAATGTCCGGCGGCACTTAATCTGTAATCTTTAATTAGATAATTTAGATGCAGTTGCAAATAATTTACTCACAATATATTATTCACCTTTGTATCCAACAATGTATCTACCAGTTTATCTTTAAAGCAAAAGGTAGCACTAAGACGCACGACATTTCAGATTTTTTGTTTATGCTGAAGAATGAATACGGGCTTGGCCATAATATTGGTCGACACTCTAGGTCATAAGTCAACCGGTTTTGGAAACCAATGAACTTCAGGCAATTTACGGGAAGTTGCAGGAAGAGAATTCGCGGTACTAATTGATAAGGCAAAATAATACAACTAGATTATTCGATTGTGGTCAACAACGACGAGAAAATCTTAAGGGCTAGAAGTGTATTGTATTGCCACACGAGAGCACTTAAGCCGGATGCCTCGACAAAGTGAAGTCCACCAAAAGGACTGGCAAAAGCATGTGAGTGTGTCGGAAAATGAGTTGTTCCTTGTCAAATGTACCTTTGTTATCGAACTACGGATTGTTGTATTATTTAGTAAAGAAGAAGGAATTCGCTAAAACGTTTGGTTTTGGTAATTACTAAATCCTTGATATCTTGAGAATTGCACAGAAATTAATTGTAAATATAATACAAAAATGTACCGTTAGTTAAAAAATGATTGCTGTGATTTAAATCAATTAACTTAGCTACAGCCATACATTATTCTTCCAGTCGTTTAGCCACCACGAGAAATGTTTAGTTAGGATTGTATGTAAATGCTACAATAAACATCGAATTTCACAGATTTTTTTCAATTATGCAAGCATAAAATTGTGGGGTTAGGTATGTTCTTAGAGTTCTATTCTCCAGCGGAAGGCCTAATTCTTCCATCACGGGACTGTTTTAGATCAACAAAGCGTCCTGGTTCCAAATGGAAGGTGTCATATATCTATATATATATATATGAATGTCTGCATGCAAGTACGAAAATATGCATGCATATAGATATGAACGTACGTGTGTATGTATATTCAATGAGAAATGAGCAGCCTAGTATTCACTTACGGCCCACATATAACTATTAATTTTATGTTTATGCGGCAGTGAAGCTTAGGAATTTGTTACTCAAGAAATGATGCTTAGTAGAAGTAAAACAATTAGTAGTAGTAGTAGTAGTAGTAGTAGTAGTAGTAGTAGTAACATTATTAAAAATAGTGGTAAGGCCGTGTTTTTGTAATATATTTTTTCAAATAAATCTCTACACATAGTATCGTAGTGGGCTCTTGCGTACTAAATTTGTTGTTGGTACAACCTTATTAAAACGACGGATGATGAAGGATAGTCATTTAAGATATTATGACTTCTTGTTCACTGGGCACTCGCTTAACTAGCAGTCACGTCAATAAACAAGATTTTATCACACTAAATTTCAAAAAACTAATTTATCTAGGGCATAACTAATTCTTCACTGCGATGTAGTTTTTTGAGCTACAAAGTGGCAAAAATTTGTCTATTTTTTTAAAATGATGCTCTCGATTCAGGTTATATTCACTAGCCGGTCTACTACCTAAGATTGAAAAGTAACAATTTCCTAACGGACATGGTTTTGAGACGCCACTAGCAAAATTTCCCTTCAATAACCGAAAATTTCTCATTGTGCCTGGCCTATGTGCTCTTATTCTAACCTTCTCGAGAGCACACTCGGCGATAGCTACGCAGTAAAACTGAGCTGGAGAATTTTACATAAAGTAAAATAACCATAATCCGCAGGCACTGGGAAAGATGACGCTGAGGACATAAGGCCACAACTCCAAAAATCCTGGAAATCAACATCACAATGCGATATCATTTATTTATCAACTTTATCTATGACCTATCTAGCTTCCGCGGGATATCGGTATTACTTGCAATAAACTCAAAAATTTAAATAATCACTCCGATCTCTCAATAAAAATAAACATAAAAGCAATTTAAAGACTCAACATGAGGGTCTACCCCATAATTAAAATTTAGGCAATCTGCATAGAAGCCAAAAGGATCTGATGTTTAAAATTCTTCCGTGATTCGTCGTAAATTTTTTATTAACAATTTCTGATGACATTTTACGAATAAAATTAACCCTAAAATTCTCACTTATGTCGTTATTTGCAAATGTAGTAAAATAGGTCGCAAATTACATAAAATATATAACCTCAGAAAGATAATTCAGGAACAAACCTTACTTTTGTCTTTTATGACCGACCGTGTATTTAAAAAAACTGCCAGAGATCCATATTATCATTTGTATTAAGCGGATTTTAAAACACATCGTCTTCCTATCCTTGAAATTGTGCGCATTTTTGTATAAAATATCAAAAGAGTCGCGAACACAATTTTTTACATAATTAGGATTGATTGCGGGTTTTTTTATTTTCACCTGCCTGCCTTCTTGCTTTAGATTTTGGATTATTAATCATTGGCTCAATTGGTTCTATGGGCGAAAAATTGTTCGAACTAACTAATTGCGGTACTTCAACAGAGCTCAGCAAAGGCTGCACCTGTATCAATTAGGCTTGCTACTGTCAAAAGTGAACTCAATGCCATTTTAGACTAAACGCAGTTGGCAAATGGATGAAAGAATATGAAATAGCCATACAGGCTTTTCAAATAAAAAAAATTAAAATTGCTGTCTATTACAAGAGCTGATGGTTACAAAGTTCACTCGTCGTATTTCAATATACAAAAGAAAATTTTACTTTAACTGAAAATAAACAGATTAGATTGTATGTGTGTGTGAGAGAGAAAGACATGTTAATATGAATTTTTGCTTTTGTTTATTGTTATGTATGTATATGTGCAATAAAGCTGAATTCCTTTTGCCTTTCAAAGCTTACTTTCGAATAGTATCGGATACTCCAGTCAATTTTAAATCTAATAAAACGAAAATATCCCTTTAAAACATACCTTAATCGACACTTCTTGCGCGACATGTAATAGATTAATTTCCTGGTCCTTGGTGTGCTAAACATGGTGTTTCCATCCGCTGCCTTCGATTTTACACTGGATATTTCGGTTTCCTGTTTCGAAAGCCCTTTTTAACTCCGAGCTCATGTCACCATGAATTTGACAATAATTAAATCCAGTTGCAAATTTATTTTAAACTCTATCACTTATACTTACTGGTAGATCGCTCAAATATAATTGCCCTTTTACAAGTTAAGTGTGTGTCATAAATGTATGTATGTGTCGGAACGTGTATACTCATCGAAGTAAAATTATAGTCAAATGACAATTCGCAAGATAAGCGTGCGTTATGCCTATGAGTGTGTGTGCATTTATTTAGGAATAAGAAACAATCAGTTACATATAATTAAATGCACGAATTCAGTCATCTAATTGTAATTAAAGTTTACTCACGCCAATTCCTCTTTGCATGTGTCAGAGCTCTTTATTACACTTACCTTCAAATTGAAGTATTTAATTGTGGCATCCAGATAAGGAAGGAGGCAAGATAATGCGAATTCACCGTTCGCAAAATTTTCACGGTAAATATTCAAGAATTAGAAAGAATAAAAATGTCGTTAAGAAGGTAAAGTAAATAGAAAAGGGGTCATAAAATAATTTCGAAAATTGTCTACTGAAGAAAAGGTAATGGTAATAGTGTAAAGAAAAGATTACTTATAAAACTTACAGGGTTATTTAAAAGTGTTACACTCTATAAAGAATCTAAGCTAACAAGTACAGTACGATAACAAGTAATAAAGGATGAAATTGTAAGAAAGTCTTAAAATTAATTTAGAGATTGCTAATTTATCATACTCTTTTACTTCAGCGAATTTCTTGTTTTTTTTCATGCCAATTTCATCATCTACCATTATTTTGTTTCGTGTTATATATCGAACCTAATGATTTTTTTCGACAGTTCCATTCATTATGTTATCTTTCGATTTAAATTCGTTAAATTAATTAATCAATTTTTCCGATATTTTACGACCATAAATTGATACATATCTAAAATCATTCCGATAAACCGTACGCCCCTCTTTACTTTATACCGTATAAGATCTGATCTAGTAACATGCTCAAATTTGCACGCAGTTCTATATTGTCTTCTGCTTACCTTAATTGGGCGAATAGATTCACCCACAGTCCTCACATGGAATTCAATACACTCCTGGTGTGTCTAACGGTTCAATTGCATCCCTTTGACTCGGACGTTTAGTAAAATGTGTAAGGGTTTGTTTTAGAATGGTACGAATATAGTAAAAAGTAATAGTGTTATTATCTTACTGTTTAGGTTGTGGTCAACTATTACCATAACCTACCTATTCCGTTTTGTTCTATAGGATTTCACATATTTCCATTTATGATTTAATTTACTTATGACATTCATTTTAGTACTGACTATTTCTCACAGTCTACCTAATTCTATCTTTCCAAGTTTTCAAACTGTTAGTCTTATGCTTCTAAATATCATCGATTTTAAAATATCGATTTTCATTCTATAGGGATGATGGACTTGAAATATTAAGATGCCTACTTTTGTAAGCATACTTCCTGTAAACAACTAAATCTACATTATAACGTTTAATATTGATTTCAATTCACTCAAATGATCGACTATGTTTGAGAAAATAACATTTCATCCTCTACCTGATTCTTAATAACTAACATGTTATCCAAGAATCGTACCTAGATTTTTTTGGATTTTGGGGTGTCATATCTAAGATTTTTTCTCCGTATAAAGCATGAAAATAATTGCTATTGAAACTAACAGTGGTTTTCCCATAGGAACACCTCTAATGTGCTTATAAATCACATTCTTAAATAAAAACAAATGGAAGACATACGTGTGTTCATCATTTCCAATATAATATTATAGTTTGATCAACCAGGAAACGTTGAAAATATTCCAGTGTTTGGAGTATTTTTATATTTGTGTACATTGATATAAAATCTAAGCTCGCCAATCTATCGATTTCCGTTAACTCACACTTATCTACTATATTAACCAAGTTATATGACTTAGTCTATTTATCATTTAAGAAGTACAAATATTTCTCTATTCTGTAACATGGAAACTTGGAAATTTTATATGTTGGGGAACGTTTGTATTTGACATAATTATCAAAGGGTTACCAAGTTTATGCCCTAGTCTTAAACCATGCACTCTGTCGCAATAGTGTATCTTTGTATCATAGTGTTACTTTGTTTGATCGAGTCCACCATTAGCAATAATATTACTGATCAATAATTTAACTTCTTCGTGTATCTTATCAGCAGAGTCTTTATGGATTTTCGTGTATACATCTAAATGATCTAGTTGACAATGCATATTATCATTATAATAATATTGAGCTATCAAAACCGTCGCTCCTAATTTGTCTGCCCTCAAACATATCGCGCTGTTAATTATGAACTCTTTTCTGAGGCTTTTTATTTAATAATTTGATTTATAATTATCATTTTCGTGCGTTAACCTAATTGTGTTCATGTCTAATTCAACCAACCTTATATTTTTACAAAGCTGTTTTCAAACCACGTTTAAGATTTTACAATTGATTATCATTAAATTTTATTTTAGAATGATTTACTACCAGATTAGTTACACTAGTAATAATCTTATCTACGATCGGACTATGGATACCCAAGTTCCCCAGCATTCTTCCATCAAAAATCCTGTTACGTGTGCTATCAGTAAAACTTTTAATACAGTTAAAATCATCTTCGTGAATAAATGAAAGTAACATAGATCTTATTTTAGTATTCTCTATAATCAATTCAATTGTGGGTCTTAAAAACCGTGAGGCAACGCGTTAAGTTCATACTTAAGAGATCTACATTTAGCGTTTAAGTGAGATGGTAGTTTAAATTTGAAAAAAAATTAGTAATAACACAATGTTTCCAACAGATTATAATGATAAAAATATTTTCCACTTGCCTTAGTAATTGCTTCTTGAAGTGGTAGTGTACTTTATTCAGCCTCACTGCCTTGACACCGTATTTGCAAGGTAAACATGCTTTAAACAATTATTGTTGCGTGACAGCGACTAGATTAAATATCTGGTTCATTTTGAGAGAAACTAGGTGTTTGCAACCACTGGCTTCATTTTTACTCCGGATAATTCAGATTTAGATATCCCCAAATAATGAGATATTTTAATGGGGCCGTAAGAACAGCACAATTCCTCTTAGACAAAGGTAAGTTTAACTTTGAATTAGAAATAGCGACTATTGGGCTAACTCACGGAGATGATAAATATAAACCAAACTATAAAGGACAAAGCGTCAGAAAAAAATTGAACAACAAACAATGTAATGTGTTAGAAAGCAGACAAATAAAGAGCGATGTTTCTGATAAATCAATTTGATTATAACGATAAGATGTATGAACAACTTGACATTATAAAATTATACACTAAAATACATAAAGACCACACTAGTAAGTTACAAGAAGAGGTATTGGTCAATAACTTGATTTATTTTGGTAAATTAGGTCAAGCACTTGGTGCCACTCTCGTACAAAGAGATTCATTTGCGCTCAGGGAATGAATTAGTAAGGTTGCATAAACCAGGAAACGCTTTGAGAATTCTTGCTAAACTCCGAAATTCTCAAACATATGAAATGTAAAATTTTCCACGTTACAGAATAAACAAATATTCGTAATTCTTAAATTAAACATTGATCAATTTATACAGCTTGGTTAAAATTGTCGATAAATGTGAACTAAATGAAAAAGGTACATTGGCGAGCTTAGATGTGGTGTCAATGTAAACTAATATGCAAGTACCCAAAGCACTGGACTATTTTCAGCTTTTCTTGTTTGATCGCTCCATTGATTTGGAAGGAAGTAAATGGATGGTGAAACATGGTAAAGTGATGATGAACACATGAATGCTTTCTGCTTATTTTATATTTAGTAAATTAGAGGTTTTTCTATAGCACAATCACTGTTAGTTTCAATAGTAAATATATTCACTCATTACATGTTGAAACAATTTCACTGGAGCTAAGCCAACGCACCTAAATCTGATCTGTGTACGATATATATATATATATATATATATATATATATATTTATTTATTTATTAAATGGTTTGATCCTCGATAGTCATTTTGCCGACATTACTCTGATGATCATGGAGGTCAGAAACGCATTGGTGCGATGCGACTGGCGTTTGTTTTTGTTATGTTGTCCAAACGACTGGTTAAATACAATTGGATTGGTGTTTACCTGAAGCTCGCACACTTGATTTAAACAATAAAAACGTTAGTTTTCATGTATAATTTGCGTAAATTTATGAAAGAAAACATTATACTAGGCACTTTACGTCCCAACCGAAATGCGACAATTGAATCTTTTGGCACATCTGGATTGTATTAAACTACATATAACGACAGAAGCATCATGTACGTAGGCGAAGCCATGCGCCCAATTAAGGTAAGGTGAGGGGAACATAAAACCGCATGCTAATATAGGCATACTACTAAATCAGATCTTTCGCACCATACAGTAGAGACTGGACGCACACTTATATGTGATAGTTGCAGACGTATATAAATTTGTGTACGAAGTAGATCGACTAGATTGATTAAGGAATCCATCAAATTTAAATCGAAAAATGACATAATGAATTAAACAGAAGTATAAAGATCACTAGGTTAGATGTGGAATACAACATTAACCATTGTTATGGGACGAATGTTTTACTCATAGGAATCGGAAACACTCAATTGTAAGAGTAGAAACTTCGGATTACCATTTACTGACTGACTGTGCTAGATGTTTAATTAGCGTTCTCATAACTAATTTCAGGATTTTCCTGTAATTTCATCATTTATTATACGTTTTTTACTATATCTAGTAAATTAGGTTCTCTATTAAGTGTAGCACATTTTATTAAACATTTAGGTTTAAAATTTTTTTTCATTGCATTTACACAACAATTTTTCTTCCTTTAGGAAATTTGCAACCCCTTTTTGCTTTAACATACTATCTAAAATAAACTTTAAATTCTTCCTAATTCTTGATTGTTTACCGTGAAATAGGCAACAATACCGTTAATTTCACTTAGGTGATTGTATACGTACAGATAATTATATGTAACTCATTACTTCTCAGCCCTAAACAAACGTCCTCACACAAACAGTCATGGCGTACGCTTATCTAGCGAATTTTCATTTGGTCTCATTAGATCACTATAATTTCACTTCGATAGGTACACACGTGCGGACACATACACACACACACATAAATAACGCACACTTTTTCAAGTGGAGCGATCTACCAGTAAGTATAGAGGAAATAGTTTAAGCTTAATTTACCCTGGGATTTAATTATTGACAAATTCATTGTACCCTTCCTGTGTGCAAAAACAAAAAGAAATTTTATCAGATATAAGAAAAGTTTCTTTCGCATGGTCTTCTCAAATATCTACTCATGAACATATCTTTATATATAAATTGGAAAGCAAAACAAGATAGAAATACGTGAACAAAGAGAGTGTGAAAAATAGAAACCAATCAAATTGCGTGCGTCACATCCAGTTCAAGCTCAATGCTTGTACGTGCATCTTCTGCTTACATAAATCCGGCTGCAATTTGTTTATCCATAAGGCTTCGTATGTGGCTAGCTCCCTTTTGTTATTGCATTTAGTAATTACTTTGAATGCTACGTCTGGAGAACATGCGTGCGATGTTTCGATGATGTGTTGCGCAATAGCAGACGTGTATTCACCATTTGATTTAAAACAGGCGTTTAAGATGCAATGTTCTCTCATTTGAGTAATTAACCGTCTGGTCGATCGGCCTAAATAAGTTGATCGACAACTTGCGTATGCATATTGGTAAATAATATTTGATATCGACATTAACGGCTGTTTCTCTTTGATTGCTGGTAAAGACAAGTGTGTTACCCTAAATAACACTCGTAGTTTGGCTGCATTAAATGTGCGTGTCAATGCTGCTTAAACTTTTTTTTTGCCATTCGGGAAACTGCATCCCCTTAAATGGGATGTTTAGGTAGACGGTTTTCTTTTCTGGCCCATAGTACGTCTGTTTCTGGTTAACTCCCCTTTTAATAATTGATTCAATTAATTGTCTGGGATAGCCATTAGACATTAAATTGTAAATTGCTTTATTATATTCATTTTCTTTAGAATCTCGACTAACCAACCTGTCAATTCTTGAAAAGCAACCACGAACTGTTGATAATTTATATTGAAATGGCACAAAACTGCTGTAATGCAAATACTGTGCAGACTTGAAGAGTTCTTCATACAAACGAAGCTGGCCTGCTGGATGAATTGCATTTAATATCTTATAAACTGCTTAGTTTATAATGGCAAATCGATATATGATGTGATTTGTGCCAATATCAAGCTGGCAAACTTTATTTAAATATTTGCTACCGCCACTCGCGCCATCAAAGTTTGCTTAATGATGAATAATAAATGGCTTATATCATCATCATCATCATCATCATCATCATCATCGCTCATTCCTGGTGAGAATGGTTTGTATTCGGAGTTTTCGTTCTCCAAGATAGTATGCAAACCATGGCTGATGAGCATATCTGCCCAGATGCCAAAGGCCAAAGTTTCTTTCAGCAGCCGAAACTTGCCCTTCGTATCTGGTACGCTTGCTTTCATTCTGCCCAACACATTTAACAATACAAGTTACTGCGAAGTAAAAACAAAATCCGGGAAATCACATGAAACGGGATGATGGCTGTGTCCCTTTTGAACCCGACAAGGTTCATTATAAACTAAGCAGTTTGTAAGATATAAAATGCAATTCATCCAGCAGGCCAGCTTCGTTTGTATGAAGAACTCTTCAAGTCTACACAGTATTTGCATTACAGCAGTTTTTTGCCATTTCAATATAAATTATTAACAGTTCGTGGTTTCTTTTCAAGAATTCACAGGTTGGTTAGTCAAGATTCTAAAAAAATGAATATAATAAAGCAATTTACGATTTAATGTCTAATGGCTATCCCAGACAATTAATTGAATCAATTATTAAAAGGGGAATTAAACAGAAACAGACGTATTATGGGCCAGAAAAGAAAACAGTCTACCTAAACATCCCATTTAAGGGGGATGCAGTTTCCCGAATGGCACAAAAGAAAGTTGAAGCCGCATTAACACGCACATTTCATGCAGCTAAACTACGAGTCTTATTTAGGGTAACACAGTTGCCTTTACCAGCAATCAAAGAGAAATAGCTGTTAATGTCGATATCAAATATTATTTACCAATATATTTACGCAAGTTTTCGATCCACTAACGTAGGCCGATCGACCAGACGGTTAATTACACGAATGAGAGAACATTGCAATTTAGACGCCTGTTTTAAATCAAATGGTGAATACACGTCTGCTATTGCGCAACACATCATCGAAACATCGCACGTATGTTCTCCAAACATAGCACTCAACGTAATTACTAAATGCAAAAACAAAAGGATGCTAGCCACATATGAAGCCTTATGGATAAACAAATTGCAGCCGGATTTATGCAAGCAGAAGAAGCACGTACAAGCATTGAGCTTGAACTGGATGTGACGCACGCAATTTGATTGGTTTCCGTTTTTCACAAGTTCTCTATGTTAAAATATTTCTATCTTGTTTTTCTTTCCAATTTATATAAAAAAATATGTTCATTAGTATATATTTGAGAAGACAATGTGAAAGAAATGTTTCTTATATCTGACAAAATTTCTTTTTGTTTTTGCATACAGGAAGGGTACAATGAATTTTATTAAAGCTCGCATTTCAAAAGAATATTGACAAATTCGTGGTGGCAAGAGCTTTCGCATAAATAGGGATTCTGCAACAGGAAGCCCAGATATTCGGAGTAAAAATAAAGACAGATGATGCAAACATCTGATTTCTCATAACGTCGACCAAGTAATCATTTTAAATGATATTGAGCCTGTATTTATTTTAAAGTTAAGCTTTAATAAACTAATTATTTCTCATTTTATGTTGCAGAAACATAAAAATTCTTGCATTTTTAATTATATAATCAAAAAGTATCATTGTTACATATTTTTACAACTCAAATGTAGCAAATCGCGAGAAGTGCTATTCTTCCATGAGTAATATGAAAAGCTTAGCAAATAATGGAAAAGACATCACATTTAAATTTAAATATATTGACACGTATTGGCAAAAAGAAAGTTATCATTAATTATATGTTTAACAAAAGTTTTGCGAGAGAAAAAATTGGGAAAACTATAAATTATATAGTGGTATTCATTTTAACTAAATTAAAGTAAACTATTTTTCTACGTCAACTGAAAGCACACAAGCCAATTAGAAGCCATCTACAACTCGTAAATATAAATGCAGATTTTTTGGTTTTTTATTAAGTTTTGAAAAAATATTTTCATATCAAACAAATTTATCGTGCCTTTTGCATTCTAAACTATGCTAGACAAATGATCGCCATTTGACGGTAAAAAGTAACAAATGATGATCTATGTCGATCGAATCAAGCTAATACTTTAACAGAAAAAGACTTTAATACAGTTACTAATTATTTTACTGCCAAACTTATCGACAAGTATAATGTGATTGGTAACTTACGTATAAGATCAAATTGGTAATATAAACAAATATGATACATTCTATATAATGTACATTTCTCCGTTATAAATGTTCATATTAAATTTCTTTAGTCTGAGAGCTATAGAAAACCAAGCATATGACTAAGCTTAAAATGAGTTTATTCTAATCAAGGTTGCGATCTAGATATAGGCACCTGACCCATTAATTACTTAGATATGGCAGTATAAACTAAGAATTGTATAGTGTAGCAAAGGTTATTCATCCAATAGACCGGTTTCGTCCTTATTGAGAACTCATCACGAACTGACAAGAAGTTTCTGTGGACATGGCTCGAACCTGGACACGTCTGCTTCGCTATCTGATGTTCTGATCAATGAGCCACCCTATCGCACACCACACACAACTTTCATTTATATAGTAAAGCATTTTTATTATTTATTTCTTCCTTTAGGTGGAGCCTATAAAGCTTAAATTAAGACAAAAAGTTCATACTAACCACCTTCAATCCGACATTGTAGAACGGACAACATGAATTGATTATTCATACTATTAAATGAATATTAGTTGCGCGGGCGACGGTAGCAATTATTTAACTCAAGGTTGCGATTGTGATGCAAACACCACTCCCATTGTGTACTAAATTTGTCAGTAAAAACTAGGCATTGTACAATGCAGAAAAGAAAATTCATCCAGGAGACCGGTTTCGAGCTTAATGGGAACTCATCAAGTATTTCCCTGGCTCCAGTCCTGTCCATTTTCTGGCCAGAATTTGCCGCGGACAGAGCTCGAACCTGGTCATGTCTACTTTGGAATCTAGTTCTCTAATCACTCAGTTTCCCTGGAATAATGATTATTACCGTGGGCGCAACAAATTGTCGTTTAATTATACAGTATGATTTTGTTGGTCTAATACTAAGAAAAACAGAAACTCAAACTACATTGATGTAAATATTATATTTTAATATATATACATATATATATATCCCACGCGCAATACCAAGTCGTATACAATTTATATATTTTGTTAGCCTTATATTGAGCTGGAACCTATTCGGAATCGCTTAAGGCATTGAGTAATAATAACCACTCGGAATCTGTAATTATATAACAGACAACAAGCAACATAGGTAAGTTATATGGTATTATATAATCATGGCAGTATTTTCAGCGAACATATATTTCCAGTATAAAAGAATTATCACATTCATGCTGTTAAATACTGTTTGTTTTGGAGATCAAATATATATATATATATATATATATATATTATTCAATCGAACGATATACTTTCCACATTTGCCTGACGTGTAAGGAAGAAAATTCGATGAAAAATACCTGAAAATTGTGTATTAGGTGTTGTGCACCTAGTAACAAATTAGTTAAAATATGACCAAAAGTATAATCCTAAGACAAAGCTTAAACAGAAAGTATAATCTCGTGCACATTCGTTTCTTGCTTACTGGCGACTCATCAGTAGGAGCCGGTATTACGCTCTTTACCCACTATATATTTGGGACACTACTATCTCCTATACGAATGCGCAAACCAGCAGTAATAAAGCTAGCTTCGTATAAAATCTTCGACAATGCGACTTCAAAACTTACTCACTATAAATAATTTACATACTGATTCTTTAAGGCGTACAAACACTATGACTATTGTGTCAGTACACGATACCAACATAATGGTACCGTAAAAGAACGTGGTACTAACACCATGGTTTCTGTGTCGGTACATTTACGAACACGATGGATTTCAATGTGTGTTAAAGTTCACCAAAATTAAGAATTACGCCTATTACAGAACACCTGTTTCTCGAGCAAACCCATACACTCTGGCCTAATTTTTACTCGGTGAGCAACACCTAATACTCTATTGAATATCTGAAAATATTTTCAGTCATGAAAGCATATGTACTTTTAATTAGATTGAAAGGTATTCTATAATTTCTTAATCTGGAAGACAGGACAAACAAATATATAATATAACAAATAAATTGACTCCTAATTGTATTAAATTCAATTAATGTGGATAAACCAGTCAATTGAATTTAAGCATAACGAAGCGCAAATATGGCCAGTGCAAAGAATAAATGTGTGGCCTTGCTCGTCGATTGAAAAGTTATTATATTTAATTCGCAATGTATATTTTAATGAATCGTATAGCAATAGCCACCTCTGAGACAGAGAACGTGCCAAGTGTCTTATCTAGGGCCGACGGGAATACAACAAAAAGTCCTCACAGAAGTTCACAAATTATGATGAAGCAGTAAGCACAATAATGGGAGCAGTCTTCGAGCCGCAGAAGTGAATAAAAAATAAAAAATATTTTTATTTTTTGTTTTACTAAATGGACGCGGTTTATGCGAGCAAACTTCTTTTAATAACCGATTAAAAAAGCATTTTTGATGAGTTGAACAAGGATTTCTGACGGATTGGGAAACTTAGTAAGAGTATTGCCTGCACAAATGAACACTTTGACTGCGGAGTTAGGGATAAGCAAGACTCGGCTGGACGGCTCACTTATTATAATTTCTGGGGGAATCTGCACAAACGACCCAACCAATATTGGTAAAGCCAATAAACCTCTTTAACAATTCGATAAACACAAAACGAAAGCGAAGGCTGTAGCATAATTTTTCTTACAAAGTATGAGTACCGATACTATTATTCGGCCATTAACAATCCAAAAGCGCCCCAATAGCGCAATTTGAAAGCTTCACAAGATGTATACTTTCTATTGAACAAAGAGAACATTTTCCTTTATGCGCATGAAGTCGGTTTTTAAAAAAACTAGGCGAGTGAGCTTTTGTGATGTGAGACTTAGTTGAATTTGCGTTCTAAAACGTTTTCACACCATTTTTCGGTGAAAGTACTGTCAAAAAGCATTTGTCGATTTTTTCTATCACCCTTAAATTATATGCCTGCCCAGATGCTCCACAGTCATCTAGTATTCGTTTGACTTATCAAGGTGACCGTTTTGCATGTTCCACCGTTCATTATTAGAAACATAAACATGCTCCCCACCGAGTATAATTTTTTGGAAGATTACTTATCATACCAGAATGTGCAATTATATGAGTAAGTGGAAAATTTCGCTTGGTTTGTTCAAACTTTCTTGTTTTCTGAATGATTCCTTAGTAGATATTGTCGTTCAAATAATCATTTAGTGCGTGAGTGATGATAACAATTACATAAATCAAGATGTTTATCCAGATATAAGAACCAGTTTCATAAAATAAATAGATTTGTCAGTATAAACTAAGCAGCGCATAATGTAGAAAAGGCAATACATTGAGTAAACCGGTTTTGGCCTTATTGGGATCACTTCTAGTACTGTCTAGGTTCAACACCTGTCCGTGGCAAATTCTGGACATTAATTGAAATGTTCCTAATAATGGCGAAACCGTCCTTTTGGATGATTTGCCATTTCTACATTATACAATGCTCAGTTTATACTAACAAATGTATGTATATAATAGGGCTGGTGTTTATATCAACGTCGCTAACTTTATTTAAATACGAGATACTGTCGTTTATCAAGTAAGTCGTGCGTCACGTATGTGTTTGCGTATTATTAAATCAATTAAAAATAAATAAATACATAGATTTAAAGACATAATTGAACCTCATTAATCGCCTGTCAAATTCGCTATGCACTCATCAGACTGAAATGTTAAGGTTCTGTATATATATATATATATATATATATATATATATATATATATATATATATGTATATATATATATATATATTGCTGATATATTTGCTGATATATATATTCTTTCCTTTAACGTCACTAGTGGCCTTGTAGTACAAATTTAAATACGTAAGTAGTATTTAATTAATCCAGTATATATCAGCATTCACTGAGAAATTAATTTTCGGACTCAAATTCATTAAACTCATTTTCGTGCAAATATGAATGCTGAGAAATACGAGTATGCACATTCATTTGGCATGATCAAACAATCGCGTTGCGTAATCGATTTCATAAAATTAAAGGCTGTCATTGGTTTCATGCTAATTATGATACTGTCCTTACCAAGCAGTTAGAATGCATAATGTTGGTGCTATATTAGGCAAGATGACGCGTATCCAACAATTACTACAACACTTATTTCAGGCTCAAACTGGTTATCCATGCGGGACTTAATTGTTTTCAGCAATTGAATATTCAGCACAGATTTGTGCGAGCCATTTAGACTGCCTTATTAACACTTAAATCAACTCTTAATAGAATATTGTAATGATTGTTGAAATATACTTTTGTTTAAACCTTTGAAAAGCCAGCTTCTGTACGTATTCAGATGGACTAGTGTAGTTCTGTTACATGAAATATTCATTTTATTCATTAAAAATAGGATCCTGGATCTTTAAGTATATTTATCATGATTAGTTACTGTAAAAATATGGATAGTGTTAACCTTTCAGTTTCGATTGGAATTCAATAGTAAAGAACAAGGAAATGAGCTATAATCTCCTCTGCAGAGAGGACATAGGACGTAAAGCGAATTTTAGTGTGAAATGCTGATAACGGATGCTAATTTCAACAATTTTGTGTTTGCCGATGATGAATAATAATACCAAGATATTAGTTTCCGCTGAAAAAAATTTATAAAAATTCAAATAGACTGCTGTCTGCTCGGTGTACATATCTTCCCGATTTATGCATATTAATTAGCCAAAGTAACTAAATAAAGCAAAAAGAAACAATGTCTATTGGAACGTAAAAATAAATTAACATATTTGAAATTTCAAAAGAACGGCAGTTACCTGTCTGCATATATATATATATATATATATATATATATATATATATATATATATATATATGTGTGTGTGTGCGTGTGCGTGTGTGCGAGAGAGAGAGTGTGTGCATTAATCCGTATAGATAATAATAAATATATTCAAGAAGGAGCTGAGAACATTCCCTTTTTATTCAGGTAATAAACGCTTTATTTGGGAAATGTCTACAAAACTGGTGTTAAGTTTATTTAAATTATTTTTGTGGACTTGAAGCGGATGTTTATCAACGTTTTGGGACTCGTTATACACAGATTTCATTGACATTTTCTATTACGGCGTTAGTCAATCTTAACTTGTAAAATAAATCAATATAGACCATGTATTCATAATGCGAATTTTACACGGAATATATTAAATTACGCAATTTCTTTAACTAAATAAGTTTCAAATAACTAATTAGAGTGACACTACATAACTTACATTTGAATAGGCATCACAACACAATAAAGTTCGCGGCAACTTATCTTAACCTGCACTATTATTCATTGAATAAATTGTTTAATTATAAAGCACATTACAAAACGGAAGGGAGGGATATTTAGAGGTCACTTGTTTCTATTATGTTAAAAAATAAAAGAACACAGTTTGGGCAGATTTTAAGAAAAATAAAATTCAGTAACATAAACAAAGTTATTAAATAAATTAGGCTCGCCGGTGTGTGTTTGAGATATTCCATAATAACGGAAATTCCAACTAAACATTCATTTACTATTATCAAGGTGGCGAACTAGATATAAACACCTGACCCATTAAGTACTCACATTTGTCGGTACAAACTAAGAATTGTATAGTATGGAAAATGCAATTCATCCAGTAGACCGGCTTCGTCCTTATTGGTAATTCATCATGTACTGGCCAGAATTTTTACTGATTTAAAGTTACATTGACCTAAAAAATAACATGCCCATTAAAATGGATTAATTATAGATGAACAAATGTATATCTTTAATAAAGAAATAATTTGTGTATACTAATCTGATCTAATTTATGACTATAATTTTATTTTACAATGACTATGCTAATTTTCTTCAAAAGAAAACAACCCAGACATGATACAGATAGCCGCAAAATGAAACAAAGATCGCACATCATTAGCATCCTTTAATTGAAGTATGAAATAAATTACACTGTCAACCCTTCAAATATTTTAGGTTGAATTGATACAGAATTCTACGTGTGATACATCGCTTTCGTCATCTGTTGGCATTTCATGTACAATTTCAAAAAGGTAAAATATAGATAGAACTTTCTGTTTCTCATGCAGCTTATCGGTTCTCGACTGTACGTGCTAAGTGGATTCTCCCTTGATTGAACGAAAATAGAGTCCTGCTTGATTTTTAGAGATTCGAACGTTGATAAATATAAACGGATAAATAAATAATGTGCGAACAAGTTCACCCGCGCAAATGGTCCCATTAAGGAGCCACGTCCTATTAAACAGAACTAAGTAGGCATTTCCACTGGATTCTCTTCAAAATATGATCGAAGTTTGTTGGTAATCTTAGTGTTAATTACTTAATCTGCGTACGACATGGCCTAATAAACTGAAAGATTTAAAATTAATTGTGCTCGGCGACAAGACTATTGGTGAAAATTTCTGCGTCTCCGACAAACCAGCAGAATCAACTCAGCGGTCTAACAAGCAAGTGGAATCCAACAGTTCCTCATAAAATTCAATTGGCGATTTTTAACTTCATGTGAAAGGAATGCCACATCGAAGGATAGCCTGAAATAATTGATCGGATCGTATGTTTTTCTCCTCACTATTGCCTTGTGGCATTTAGCTGGCAGTGATCCGATCCAAATCAAATAAGGACATGTGTTATTCAAATTTTCCGTGAAAATAGAAATTTTATTGAATTTGTTTCATTTCACTTATGGCTGGATAGTCTCAAAATTTCTACTGACATTTCACTAGATATGCGCAAATGATAAGCAATCAGTTGAATATATTAGCATAAGTTTTTCAGCGCTTTTTAGGCGATCACTCGGTAATATTAGAAGGAAGTAAAATGACGATAAAACATGTTATTGAATAACCACAGTTAGTTCCAATAACAAATATCTTCACGCATTATACGGACAAAACCACTTAGATATAACACCACTTAATCACAAACTGTATGGACGATTTTTGTATGAAATTTTAAATATTTTGCATGATGGATAGGAAGATATGATGACATTTTAAACGTAAAATGAGTATATCCCCATTTACAATTGAAATATAGTCATTAGGTAAATTAGCATTTGTGGCTGGCATTTTAATTATATATGGTTCAAAGTTAAAAAATGATTTTTAAAAGAATGATAATGACTCGAGAATCCTTCTTACATTCATCCATTATCATACTATAGGATAAAAACCGATAAATTTAAATCAATGACAATTAGAAAACTTAGACAAACAGACAAAAATATAGGCAGATCGCTTTAGGTGGTCTACGAGATATATTTATGTGTTAATGAGTACACTTTAGATTAATAGAAGCAATGATGAAGAATATCGTACATAAATAAAATAACCCGGTTTTACTGGACATATAATTAAAAAAGAAAATATACTCAGATACAACAGTCTATTGAGAAGAAGCCATACATATATATATATATATATATATATATATATATATATATATATATATATATATATATATATGTAAAGCCCCAAGGTTACGCCAGTACACAGAACACATCTAGATTTAAGGAAAAGTGAAAAGCGCTCTTTTGGCATGTCGCATTTTTTACAGGACAAACCATGTTTAGTAATAGACCACGTGAAGCACGAATCTTGTTTTGCACCAAACATGTTTGTACATATCGATAGCCTTCATCAGATGCAATATACCTCACAAGTTTAACAAACGAATGTAATGAAGAAAACGCGTTATTTTCTCTAGCCATAATATTAATTCTTCCGACTGCCTTTCATTAGAAATTCGCGTGTCACATGTTTGTGTGCATTTTCATAACTGTTGTTTTCATCTACCTAAATGAGACCAAAGTGGCTGAATAATAATTTATCATTTGCATGCATTAACTATTTGTTTTAAACACTCAATCTAAAATGACGTAACTGAGATGGCCCTCACTTTCAGGTGGGGAGACCAATAATTCAGAAACACTCGTCATAAAAAACATGCCCTGAGTGATAAAACAAAAGTCCGAAAGACAAATGAACATTTTAAATTTCAATTCAAACCACTAGGGTTGCACTCAAGATAGACAAGTTAATAACAGTTATTGGCATACGATTAAATAACGCACGCCACGCATGTGCATGTGTATGTGTATACATAACTAAAAAACTTCGTTAAAATATAATTGATACACGTGTACATATCTAAATGAAACTGCAGTCAATAGACATTAATTTACCCTTTGCACGCGTCAGACAAATTATTACTTCTAAATATTGTATTATTAGAATAATCTCAATAGGTAGGGTGGGGGTGCAAAACACAAAATTAGGGTTCAAATCACTGAGTTTTAAAATCCAACAAGTAGTTAGAGATGAAATTAGGAAAGACTTTATTCTTAATAATTGATAATTCATTACTTGAACAATAAGCCCACTAATTAGCCAATCTTAATCCGATGTTCTTAATCTTTTATTGGAGCTAGCTTCAGTTTCCAATTCATGCAATCACCTTTTCCTGCCATTAGCTAATGCGGTATTCCAAATCGGGCCTAACGATTTTTCAACAGCTGTTTCATTCATAATATTATCTCCAAATTTAATTTCGATAGACTCCCTAATCAATCTCGTCACCCTATTACGACTCCATATTTAATCGGGACTAATAAAATAGTAAACCTATCAACATTAAATCTTAAGAATGATCAAGTTGAACTATTTAACCGTGGTTTAAACATGGCTATTTCTAAAGAAAGATCGGTTAGAAATGAAATAATTACAGAGGCTGTCAAAACGGCACAACTTCTTTCGGATAAGGATAAGGTGAAATTTGAATTAGACGTTGCCTCAATTGTTGTAACACACCAAAAGGATAAATTTAAGCCTAAATATGAAATTAATTGTCTCAGAAAGGATTTAGTATCAAATAATGTTATATGTCTAAAGGCGGATAAAGGAGGAGCTACAGTTCTGATGAATCAATCCGATTATAACAATAAAATGATAGAACAGTTAAGTAATGCTGAAGTATACACTAAAATAACAAAAGACCCTACTGATAAGTTACAAGGGCAAGTAAAATTATTAATCAATAATATGATTGCTAATGAAGAATTGGATTCGACGCATGGTAACACTCTCATTCAAAGAGATACGGTTGCACCCAGAGTTTATGGTTTAGTTAAAGTGCATAAGCCGGGTAATCCTTTAAGAATTATAGTGAATGTACAACACTCCCCAACATATAAAATTTCAAAGTTTTTGTGCCATAGAATAAGAAAATATTCCTATTTCTTAGAACATACCTTGCTTAACTCATATCATTTGGTTGAAATTATTGATAAATATGTACTAGATGAAAAGGATAGATTAGTAAGCTTAGATGTAGTATCTATGTACACGAATATACCGGTACCTGAGGCTCTGGATTGTTTTAGACGTTTACTAGTTGATCACCCATTAATATTAGACGTCATGGAGATGATGTGTATTTGTATGTCCTCCACTTATTTTAAATTTCGGAAGGAATTTTATAAACAAATTCGAGGCGTTCCAATGGGACAACCTTTGTCGGTCCCAATAGCTAATATCTTTATGCATTTTTTGGAAAATAATCTGTTGGATAAGACTCCACTGAAACCAAAATTGTACCTACGTTTCTTGGATGACATATTAATGATCTGGAACCATGGTGATAATGAAATGGTAAATTTCTTAAATTTAGATAATCGACTGAGCGAACTCTAATTTATCTCGGAAAGTAAATCCTCAGGTTAATTACCCTTTTTGGATGTCAAATTAATTAGAAATGGTCCGAAATTGGGAAGAGATTTTTATAGGAAGGATACTTATTCCGGTAACCTTCTTAATTTCAAGTCCAATCACCCGTATCGTATGAAAGTCGGCATCTTTAAGTCCTTAACATTAAGAAGTCTTAAGTTACCAGATATAAATCATAGGAAGCTAGAATTAGGTAGACTACGCAATATAATCAAGGCTAATGGTTACCCTTTTTATTTAATAGAGGCAACAATGATGAACGTCGTGAAAAAAGTTAATCCTAGTTTGAGGTACATAAAAGCGGATAAGGAGAAGGAAGAGTGGAAGGTCATGGTATTACCGGACTCTATATTAAGTAGGAAAGTGAAATCATTAGCTTTAAAATACAATATAAGAACCGTTTTAAAACAGTCCCTTACACTTGGCACTATACTCCCTAACCAAAAAGAAAAGATTGAACCCTTAGAAACATCAGGAGTGTATGAGATCCCATGCAATGATTGTAGTCTCAAGTATATTGGTGAGACCATGCGCCCGACCAAAGTAAGAAGAGGTGAACATAAATCTCATGTAAGTATGGAAATATTGCGAAATCTGATCTTGCTCATCATCTAGTGGAGACTGGGCATACTATCAACTGGGAGGAATTCAAACGCATAGCAATATGTAGTCGTAATAGGGTGACGATATTGATTAGAAAATCTATCGAAATTAAATCTAGAAATAATATTAGGAACGAAAGAGCTGTTGAAAAATCTTCAGGCCAGATTTGGAATACCGCATTAGCTAATGGCAGGAAAAGGTGATTGCATGAATTAGAAACTTTAGCTAGCTCCAATAAAAGATTAAGAACATCGGATTTAGATTGACTAATTAGTGGGCTTATTGTTCAAGTAATGAATTATCAATTATTAAGAATAAAGTCTTTCCTAATTTCATCTCTAAATACTTGTTTGATTTTAAAACTCAGTGATTTGAACCCTAATTTTGTGTTTTGCACCCCCACCCTACCTATTGAGATTATTCTAATAATATAATATTTAGAAGTAATAATTTGTCTGATGCGTGCAAAGGGTAAATTAATGCCTATTGACTGCAGTTTCATTTAGATGTACGTACACGTGTATCAATTATATTTAACGGAATATTTTTAGTAATGTATACACATACACATGCACATGCGCGGCGTGTGCCTATTTAATCGTATGCCAATAACTGTTATTAACTTGTCTATTTTGAGTGCAACTCTAGTGGTTTGAATTGAAATTTAACATGTTCATTTGTCTTTCGGACATTTGTTTTATCACTCATGGCATGTTTTTATAACAAGTGTTTCCGAATTACTGGTCCCCTCACCTGAAGGTGAGGGCCATCTCAGTTACGTCATTTTACATTGAGTGTGTAAAACGAATAATTAACGTATGCAATTGATAAATTATTATTCAGCCACTTTGGTCTCAGTCAGTTAAATGAAAACAACAGTTATGAAAATGCACACAAACATGTGACACGTAAATATCTAATGAAAGGTCAGTCTGAAGAATAAATATTATGGTTAGAGTAAATAGCGGCTTGCTTCATTTGTTTCGTTTTTTAAACTTGTATATTACAATTGGTAAAGGCTATCGATAAGTCTAGCCGAAATATTTTAGCAAAAGATAACTACTGGATCAATGAAAGCTGCGTTAGTCTAAACGCAGATCTGGTAGTTATAATTAATCCAGGTTCGCAAAAGCAAACTTCATTCAATGTTTGTATATACTCAGATTAGCATGAATTTAATCTTCTACTTCATTCGCCTACATATGTTGGTCAACAGGAAAAATTCTAATTTTATATAGGGCAAGATGCAGATAGCCGTTGAATTTCGTCCTTCACACTAGGAAGAGGAATTAATCGACTATAAATCAAGTAATGGGCATTAGAAACGTAATCATCACGATCTACAACAAACAAGCTTCAAATAGTTGCGTAACGAGAAGTGGTCAAAGACCATGACTGCGTCAATTTTTCATTGGCCAAAGAGCCTAACTTGGTTTTCATGGATTGTGATGACTACGGTTCTACTGACAATAGTTTGCATTCTGATCGACTATTTTAAATTGATTTTAATAGTGATTCAACGGAAAAAACCAATAAAGTAATTTCAACGGATTTCTCCTGCCTCCTGGAAGAGGGATGGATCACACATATTAAACACAAACAACTGTGGCCGGTTGGAACAGAAATACTAAGGTTGAACGCTTTACCAAAGATGCAAAAACAAGATATTTTACTGAGACCAAGTGTACCAATGGTAATTACGCCAACCCATGATTTTCCCAAATTGTTGGCCAACCTGTTAAAACCGATGATAAATCGCCTATATGCGAACAGATTGTGAGAGTTTCTTGAATTTGTTGGCAAAATAGGCAATTTGAACGCCAAACGCTCGTCTAATGCTCGGTTGTTATTTAATAATGTCCTTTAAAAGAAACTATGGAGTTTGTTTGTCATTATCTCCGGATTTATTTATCGAAATTTAAACTGAGTAAAACGCTGTTGGAGAGGTTATTGTCCGTACGTTGTTCAGATATATATATATATATATATATATATATATATATATATATATATCTATATTTGATTTCTAATGGTAAAATAAACAAACAGAAAAAATGGTCTAGGAATGGATTCCGCTTCAGCCCCTTCATGGCCGATATTTTTATGCTCATGTTGGAAATAAATAACATTGATTTATTAGGTAAAGTGAAAGTCTACAACCGTTATGATGATAGCATATTTTTTATCCCTGAATGTCGTTTGCATGTCGGGGAACTGCTTTAAAAATTCAATAAATGGCATACGAATATTAGAAACATAATTGAAAATGAGGAGGATGATACTCTGGCTTTTGTAGATGTGCTTCGCAAACATAGAACTGATGTCACATTGCGCAGATCAGTTTTCGATAAGAGAACATGGACAGCGCAATATTTGCATTTCAGCAGCTACTACTCACGGAAATATAAAAGTAGTTTAGTTAAGAAACTGTGTAATAGGTCATTGTGCAATTATTCGCAGATTGAATTAGATGCTTTGCGTAATACTCATATTAATATCGGTTACCAACCAGATTTTGTAGATGAGTATAGAACTAATGCTATAATAAAACCCATTGTGAACATTTGTAATATTGATACGAAACCTCTGTATATTCACTTATAACGAAAACGTGAAGAGACAATCAAGAGTATAACAGATAGATGGCGTTACGTTTCTCGAAACTATGTAGGAAAATTAAATCTGTAGCATCAAAATATAATATCCGAAACTCTTTGAAATAATCCATTACCTTTGGCACAAAACTTTCTAATCAAATGGAAAAAATTGAATCGCTAAATACAACTTGAGTTATTAAAATTCCAAATAAAAAAAGTAACCGCATTTATGTGAATAGAGCCATGTGCCTAATTAAGCTGAGAAGAGAGAAAAATAGAAATCTTTCAAATATGTACATGCCAATAGATCAACTCTTGTATGTCATACAATAGAGACGGGTTATACAACAGACTTTGATGGTTGCCAAGTCACCTCAATACGTGATCGAAACAAATCGATAAGATTGATTAAGAGAGTCTATTCAAATTCAATCGAATGCTAGATTTACGAATGAAATAGCAGTAGAAAAATTACGAGGCTCGATTTTGAACACAGCACTAAATAATGATAAAAATTGAAGATCGCAGGAATCGAAAACGGATACTGGTCCCAGAAAAATTTTCAAAACGCCGGATTATGATTAGTTTATATTTGTTGGAAAAATTTAACGATCACGTTACTTATTTTGGGATCATTTCATAAGTTTATGTATCATTTTTTGTTACCTTACTATATCTATTAACTAAGGTTCCAAATAGATTGGAATATTTATCGATTGACGTTTACGTTAAATATCAATGCTTTCTTTGCAATATTGTTTAAATCTTTCTTTCGGTAGATACTTTTCTCAATTTTGTATTTTAACCTTTATAAATTTTAACTATAATCTTAATTAAGCTTATTATTTTACAGAGTCATGATAATTTACTGTGGCAGCAGTTTGTGACTGGAATATTTATATTGTAAAAGGTTTGTCTCCAGTAATCAATATATTTAAGAAAGTATGAGTAACAAATTATTCGGAAGCTTGCAGATTGGAATAGATATTAACTACTATGGTTTCGAATATACAAATATACACGTACACATACATATATTGAAATTACTTGATCCTAGTTATAAACACACACACGCACACAATAAATGACGCATGCTAGTTTAAAGAAACGTCAGTAATTACCAGGAGAACGATGCAGCTTCACAAAATTGATCGTACACTTAAAGTTAATTGTATTTAAATCAACGCTATACAGTTAAATGCACACACACATACACGCACACACACACATACACACACACACACACACAAGTACATGCACACATTTATCTAGTTCATAATCAATGTTTGCCATGATAACTGCCAATAGGTATAAATGAACACCTAACACAGTATGCATACAAATTTTTCAGTATAAACAATGCAGAGTAGAGAGGGCAATTTATCCAGTAAACCGGTTTCGTCCTTATTCGGAACTCATCACATACTGTCCAGAACTTGCAACGGATATGGTTCAAACCTGGGCACGTCTGCTTCGGTAACTGGCACTCTAACAACTGAGCCACAATGCCTCAGACGTGCCCGGGTTCGAGCCCTGTTAGTAGCAAACTACGGTCCACACGTAACCGGTCTACACGATTAATTGTACTTTCTACATTATACAATTATTAGTTTATCCTGACAAATTTATGAACATAATGGGTCAGGTGCTTACATTAAGATTTAAACCTTGATTAATGTAATCAATGCTCATTCAATAATATAAAATTACAAATGAAGCCGTAAAAAACTAAATTCAACTCGGGAAAATATGCCCAAACACTCGGCATTAATTTGTAGACAGAGCACGTAAATATCTTGTTTCGTACAAAAGGGATCAGGATATTGATCAATTCCTTGCCATGCAAAACAGTTCTTTCAAAGCATGATTATAAACATATCTGTCATTGATTTCAAACGTATTAGCATATTCCGTTACATTTGGTGGGTTATCCTACATATGCAAACCTTTTTGAGTAAACAGTGAATTGTCATTAATTTGGAGATAATTTAACGTACGATTCATAAGTTCGGTGGTTTTTTTTGTTTTTTTTTAATTTTTTTTTTACTGCGGCTGACTTCTTTTAGAGGATAAGCCGGCTCCATTTCATGGAGTTTCTTGTGAATTTGGTACAAGTGGTGTCCCCTCACCACTCGGCTTTTTAATCGAGGACGCACCTCTAGCCTTTGCACATCCAAGCGCAGTCTGCAAGGCAGCACCAGTTCGGTGGTTGGAATTTGTCGAAACACCTTGTTTGCATTGGTAAAACAGTTTAGTATTTCAAAAATTAAGAATAAAGCACACAAATAAGCTAAGATGTGAACACACGCATACCCACACACGAATAAACACAAAAAGAGAACATGATTTCCTGCTTCAATCAATTGAAGTGGAGGGCTGTTTCCGATGCCATATCTAATAAAAAAGAGAGTAAAATGGCAAAATGCTCGCGAGAGTTTCACGCCGAAGGTAAACCTTTTTATTACCTTCACGCCTATGCTAGCAAATAGGTTTTCAATCTAAATGTATTAATTAGGAAACTGATAGGTTTAAGCAACCGTTCGGTATATCAAACAGGTTTATTATTCAAGTCATAAAAATCGATAATACTAAGCACTTGCAAATATTCAGAAGTATATATATATATATATATATATATATATATATATATATATATATATATATATATATATATTCAAATTAGGAGAAAAACACATTAAAAGCAAAGAGGATAATGGCCATTTATTTCGACACTATTAAACTTTACTTTGCAATCTTTCATTTATATACATCCTGGATTTGCATTTGATTTTGTGGATGGCAACAAATCTCACTCTGTTTTACTTCTATTTCTGGTTTGGTATGTGTGTATGCGTATGTGTCAATGTGTGTGCGTGTTTGCATGTTAAGGTATTCCTCGCTGTATTGCAAAGTGGTGCCTGAGATCTAGTCATTCTCGTATTGGCGGCTTCAGTGTTAACCAACTGTTCACATTGTTAGTATGTATTAGGTGTTGCGAACCTGGTAACAAATTAGTTCAGTTGTGACCAGAAGGATAAACCAAAGGCAGCATGAACGGAAAGTATAATCTCATGCACATTCGTTTCGTGCTTACTGGCGACTCATCAGTAGGAGCCGGTATTACGCCCTTTAACCACTATATATTTGGTCGATGAATGTAGAATAATAGGCTGTTACGTGTATGAATGTTATTTTTCCCAGTGTAGTCTTTCGTTACCCCTTGTTTCGAATTTTTTTGTCCAATTGGTAAGAACGCAGGTGCAGATTGTAGTGCTAAATGCTCATATTGTTTCTAAATTTCTGCCTCCATATATCCAGCTGTTTTCCCCCTTCAGTATGTTGCCTATCCGATCGAATGTTTGTTGGGTCTGTTCGAGAGGTTGCTTGATCTTGCTTGGGTGCTAGTAAATTGGTTTTGGATGCAGTGATTCGTGGCCAGTCGATTTGAATATCATGTTGATGATACTTTTGAATATCTAGACAAGGAGTTTGGTTTTTTATATAAAGGGCTTCATAAATATATATTATTTTTTCTGATTCTTCTTTATGTAGAATTGAGAAATTGGTCAAATTGACTGGGTGCCCCGTTACAAAATATGATCGTAAATAGCTGATTTTCCTGGCGGTGCCAAGCCTTTTTAAATCAATCTCTGCGGTAAATGTTGCTGGATTCTGTCCAATATAAGAGCTGCCGCACATACATGAGAATTTGTATTAACTTTAACACTGGGAAAGTTCTCCTTAGTTATTCTATTTAGCCATCGTGTAATTATTGAGGTCGGTACGTCGCCTCTAAATGGCAAGTTTAGGAAACCCTGCATGATAGTATCCTCTGTAGTGCGAATCTGCCGTTGAATGATGTTGGCATCAATTAACCGCTCAGGGTAGTTGTTCATTAGAAACATATTCCTGAGGTAGCCTAGTTCTTTCTTGATCTTATGTTCAGAGCAGATCTTCCTGATTCTGTTAGCTAGGCTGTTAACTAAGTTTATTTTGTGGGATTTTGGCACACAGCTATTGTAATAAAAATATTGCCCAGTGAAAATGTATTTTCTCTGCATGGCCAGTGTCAAATACCCATCTTCTTCTCGAGTGAGTTTGATGCCAAGGAAGGGAATACTATTGTCTTACTCCCCATAAAGAGTGAATTTGATGTCTGGATCGGCTTCATTGGCTTGCTTGATGATTTCGGATGGTTATGCTGCTTCTGAAATGAACAACACTATATCATCTACATACCTTTTAGTAGAGTGCGCACTGGTAAATAATACAATTTCGGCTCGTTTTTTTTTCAGGATGATACATGCATACATCTGCCAGGAGGGGTGCAATGCAGCTTCAAAAAACAGCACCATTGACCTGGCGGTAGTATTTCTCTTCAAATGTAAATTACACCGTTTTTTTACATCGAAATCAGCCATCGATGATAAGATGTGTTTTCCCATCATTTTCAGATTTGCATTTATACTTGCGTCGATATTTGTTGAATCATATTTCTGTTTGATGTCTTCTTTGAATTTCGATTAATTATTTATAACATCGTTCATGGACTTTCTATACGCGTCGGCTTCATAAAGGTCCATGAACGAGATTAAAAATGATCAATCGAAATTCAAAGAAGACATCAAACAGAAAGATGATTCAACAAACATCGACTCAAGTATAAATGCAAATCTGAAAAAGATGGGAAAACACGTCTTATCATCGATGGCTGATTCTGATATTAGATCACAACTCATAGAAGACATTCTAAAGGCAAAATCCGTCGGAACAAACACCGCAAGATTGTACGGAAAACCAACAACATACAAAGCCTTGACAACCTCAGGAGCTCCTCAATATGTCAATGATCAATGCCCAGCAACATAAATCAGCTAAGTTTCCATGCAAAATACTTCAACCAATACGAAATATCATAAAAACGCAAATAATACCAAGGACTCCTTCGAGCTAGAAGATGAACTGAAGGAGAAAAACATTTTACAGAATAAAATGATCTCCTTGACGTCTCATCATTATTGACGAACTATCCACTGGATAAGACAACGACGATCTTGTGTGACCTGATTAATAATGAATTTTTCGATTTTCCTATATACACCAATGGCATAAAAGACCTCATTTTAACATGTTAAAAAAATGTTAAATTTACATTTGAAGTGAAATACTACCGTCAGATCAATGGTGTAACTATGGGAAGCTGCATTGTACCCATTCTGGCAGATTTATACATGCATCATCTTGAATAAACGAGCTTAAAATGTATAATTGACTAGTGTGCACTCAACAAAAAGATATGCAGATGATATATTATTGTTCATCCCAGAAGCACCACACCCATTCGAAATCCAGACATCAAATTCACTCTCGTGGTAGAGAATGACAAACGTTTTCCTTTCCTTAACATCAAACTCACTCGAGAAGAAGATGGTGAGTTGACACTGGCCAAACATATATAATACACTTTCACTGGGCAATACTTTCATTACAACAGCTGTGTGTTAAATCCCACAACAGAAACTTCGTTAACCTCGAAAACAAGATCGGGAACATATGCTCTGAGCACAAGACTGCGGAATAACTGGGCTAACTGAGGAACATCTTGCTAATGAACAACTACCCAGATAGGTTCATTAATCTCAATATCAGACCACGTCAGATTCGCACTATATATATATATATATATATTCATTGTCTGCATATTTTGGTTATAATAGCTATATATTGCTAAAGAAATTCATCAAATAGACATTTTCCCCCATATTAGGTACTTATCAATTACGTCCCAGAATTGCGGCGGCTCAATACGTAGCACGTATGTCCCTATTAGGTGTTGCGAAACTAATAACAAATTAGTTCAGTTGTGACCAAAAGGATAAACCAAAGGCAGCATGAACAGAAAGTATAATCTAATGCACATTCGTTTCGTGCTTACATACATACTTGCATACATATTAGTTCTCCGCACCAAACAGTATTTAATTGTTATATATTGAATTGAATAAATCATGCTTACCGCGAAATGTGATAACTGATATCGATCAAGGCCAGAGTGTATGGATTTACTGGAGTAACAGGTGTTCAGAAATTGTTGTAATTCTCAATTTGGTGAACTATAGCATACATTGATTTCCATCATGTTGGTAACATGTACTGAATCGGCAACCATAGTGTTCGTACCTTTTACCTTTTCTGTACTGCAATGTTAGTATCGGTTACTAACACAATAGCCATAGTGTTAGTATCCTTTACAGACTCGGTATATATATTATATAGTGTGAGTTAGCGTTGAAGTCGCATTTTCGAGACTTTATATGATGTTAGCTTCACTACTGCAGGTTTACACATTCGTCTAGGAGATTGTACCGTCCTATAATCCCACATTCCTCGCCCAAATATATAGTGGTTAAAGGGCGTAATACCGGCTCCTTCTGATGAGTCGCCAGTAAGCACGAAACGAATGTGCATGAGATTATACTTTCAGTTCATGCTGTCTTTGGTGTATCCTTCTGGTCACAAGTGAACTAATTTGTTACTAGGTTCGCAAAACCTAATACATACTTACATACTTGCATATATATATTAGTTCTCCGCAACAAACAGTATTTGTCCACTTATTATAATCAAGGTTGCCGTCTTGATATAAACACCTGACCCATTAATTACTTACATATGTCAGTATAAACTAAGAATTGTATAGTGTAGAAAAGGCAATTCATCCACAATTCATTCTACTGGATGAATTGCGTTTTCTACACTATACAATTCTTAGTTTATACTGACATATGTAAGTAATTAATGGGTCAGGTTTTTATGTCAATACCGAAACCTTGATTATAATAATTGTTATCACCACCTGCGCAACCAATGTTCGTTTAAGTATTTGACCACGTATGTTCCTGTATGAACTGCATCAACCAAGCCGTGAACAACAATAAATTTATAGCCATATATCAGTTTATGAATTTTGGCCTGTCCTTCCTTTTGACGGAGCTTATTTCACATTCCTTTCGACCCATAGTTCTCAATGATTAGCCAGTTTTATCATTATATATACATCAATATATTTATTAATATTGACATAGAAAAGACATTTTAATGATGGATTTGTGAAATATTCAGTGTGTTAGGCATATATTTTGTTAGTAAAACAATTTTTTTAAATATTTTTCACAATTTCAATCCATTCACTATACTTTATTTCGGTTATATATTTACGAACACTGCTATTTCAATTCAATAGTTCTCAATTATGTATTCACTATTTATTTTATAAAATGTTGTTATCGTTGCAGCTATTAAGAAAACCATATGTTAGAACAAATAAGATTGACATTTCTGTATCACTACACATAAAGAATTGAGGTTATTCAACGTAATGTCAATTTCTTGACAGCCAATACATTATATCTGATAGTTTCATGCAAGTTCCGTCTAGTCTGCACAAAAGGCGCATACCACTTGACACGTAAATCTACGGTTGTCGAAAAACCAGCTCTGTATTCACGCCTGCACGTCGATATATCTTTTGCCAAAAGCACAATTCTATTTATAGATAACATTTCCGGTAAAATTAACCTTTATTGCATATATATATATATATATATATGAAAAATATAATTTTGAATTCATAATTTTCAACTTCAACTAAAATACTATGGTGTTCTACTTATTCTACTTCACGTTCTTCGGCTTCTTTTTCTTCCTTTTTGTCTTTTACTTCTACATCGTCTTCTCTTTCTGATTCCTCGTCATGTTTTCTTCTTCTTATTCCTATTCTTAATCGACTTCTTTTTCTATTTTTATTTTACTTTTTCTTTATTTTCTCCTTCAACGAATTACTCTTTTTCTTCTCCTTCATCTTCTTATTCCTACCATTATTATTATTAATAATATTACTTTTAATTATAAACTTTTTAGAAGTAGTTGTAATAAAACTTTTAATATTATTAGTAGTAGAATAAATATTAGCAGTAGTATTAGTAGTAGAAGCTATTAGATTTTGTAGTAATTAGTATTGGTAATTTCTGCTATAGTGGTAATAATAATATTATTAACAGTAGTAGAAATATTTGTTGTTGTTTACGATGTTGTTGCTGGTGTAAATGTAAGAATATTATTAGTATTATTCATAACATATTTTAGCCATAGAGACGGACTTACTAGTAATAAATAAAAACTATTTATGTGCAAGTTTCACGCGAAAATGATAGGTTTTCAATTGAAATGAAAGAAATAAATATAGCATGTAAAAGATGCCTTCAATGTGGCAATTCACAAGCTCCATTTATTCAACAACAACAACAACCCGCTGAGTCGATGCAGAAGCTGAACAGAGCATACTACACTCGGAAAACAATCCGAAGGAAATAATTCAATCTCTAATAATTTCCAGTGCAGTATAATCAAACGGAATTCCAAGATACGATTTGAAGAATAAAAACACTGGTTTCAATACTACGGCTTCCATTTCTACTACAAACGCTGCTAATACCTCTACTGCTGCTATTAAAACTGATACTACGACTACTGATGATAATATTACTACAACTGCTACTACTACCACTACAACTAATACTAATATTTCTGCAGCTGTTCCCGCTACTACTGCTGCTGTCAATACAACTGTTGCTACTACTAATATTCTTAACACTAATACTAATACACCTGCTAATGCTACTGCAGCTACTACTACTACTTAAACTACAGCTACTACTACTTATACTACAGCTACTACTACTACTACCTCTGCTACTACTACTAATACTTCTACTATTACAACTACTAATACTACTACTACTACTACTATTACTACTACCACTAATACTACTACTGCTGCTGCTGCTAAAGCTGTTACAACTACTACTGATAACACTACTACAAATGCTAATACTAATACAGCTGCTGCTACTGCTATTACTGCTATTAATTCTACTACTACTACTACTACAACTAATACTACTACTCCTAAGGCTACTGCTGCAGATAGAAAAAAAGAGTTAATTTTATGTCAAATGTTTTTAAAATCAGACATGGGACTTTCCAAATAACGTTGTTAATTAAGAACAATAAATATTGAAGCGTAATGCAACATATTTAAACAATCATTGATCATGCGGATGGTGGTAACAATCTTTTAAATAAAGTTTGCGAGCTTCGACTAAACACCGTAACCGATTGCATTTAACCAGTCATCGAACAGCATAGCAAAAAGATAGTCAGTCACTAGTGCTTTGATACTCGCTCTTCAGTTATACATCGTAGTCTTATGATGATCATGGAAGGTCGAAACGCGTCAGTACATGTGACTGACGGTAGTTTTGCTATGCTTTTCGACGACTGATCAAATGCAATGGGATTTGTGTTTGCTTCAAGCTCGCAAAGTTGATTTAAGTAAATGCGACATATTTGTCACACGTCTGAGCAAAAATCAAGGATCAACTATGGGTCACGAATTTAAACAGAGGAAAATTGCGTCAGGCAACTTTCGTTGTCTTTGTGATTTGGTGCGTGTTTTGAAAACAGTTTAGGATTCGATTAGTTGATTTTTTTCCATCAAGTTAATTTATTTATTAATTTCACTTGAATGAAAGTATATTGAACTCAGGGCTATGTCTAGGCCAACAGTGAACAGTTTTGACAAGTGAATCGATGGGTATGCTCCAGGATTTTCAGTTTATTCCTTGGCTAGTTTACAAAGTGCATGAACATAAAACATAGAATCTTTGATAAATAATGTAAAAACTGATAATTACACGCATCAGTAAAACTGTAAGTGAAACCCGCTATTAAAAACAAAATATTTCAGTTGACTGCGAATTTTCCAAGGAGCCCATTTATCCTCTACTAGAATAAAACGTCAATTTATATAAAGAAATTTAAGTTAAGCTGACCATTTTGCTGCAAATTATCTAGTTCCCTTTTACAAGTAATGGAATGTGCAATTAGTCCTGTCATACAACTATTCGCTATAAAAATGTTCGCAACCCACACAAAGCTTTATGCCTACGTAATTATGTTTATAATGTTTAGGATAAAGGAATAGAACAGAACTTATTACAAACATGAAATTGCTTGTCAGTTTTTTTCAATGAAAGATCGCAGAATATAGGCCTGGCTGCATAAATACAAATAATCAATCTCGTTACTTTCATAGTTACAACTTTAAAACTAGCCAAGTCACCGAAAGACAATGGATACATTCCGGATGCATTTATAAAGTTTGTCCAAAAGCGAACAGACTAGAAATTTGATTTGCTTTAGAATTCGCGAAGCAATTAAAAGTGCAAATGACTGAAATCTGCTAATTGCCGAGTTGCTTTAAGAAATCTAAAATCTGGAAAACTATGTGTTCGTGTTTTTGTGTGTGTGTGTGTTTTTCTTGAAAGATAGTATAAAGAATAGTGTCTGATAGACAACCTTGTATAAAGCTGACATTACGATATGCAGTGACAAGTGCAAGGACTTGAAAGGAAGGAAAGAAAAACGCGACTGATGAAAATATAGATTTCATAAACAACATGTAGACGTGCTAAAATTGAGCCGGAACACTTCAATTGGACGATTAAAAGCAAAAATATGACAATGGGACCTATTATGCAGAATTATACTATGCGATGAATAAATGTCAAGATTCACTTAAATTTTGTATAAAAACATTGCGCTTGAAATATTTACAAACAAACCCATCTTGACAACATAAAGAATGAGTCGCAAATTGCATAATCAGATGTCAGATGATTTGCCTTTTCTATTTTATACAATTCTTAGGTTGCATTGACAAATTTATTTACATAATGGGTCAGACACTTATATCAACATCGCAAACTTGATTAAAAATAATTGTAATCACCGTCCGCCCAATCAATGTTCGTTTAATTATATAAATGTTCATCTCAATAGCACTTCGCCATGTAGTGTGTCGTCTGTTATATAATCAGAGACTTTGGATACTTAGTTTGAACCCTAGGTCTCCAGAGATGTCATATATACTCCACCTAAATAAAAGTCTGACCAAGAAAAATTAATTATTATAGTGTGTGGCAGAGTCGCTCAGTAGTTAGAGCAATAGATTCCGAAGCAGATGTGCCCAGGTTCAAGCCCTGACCGCGGCAACTTCTGGGCAGCACGTGAAGTGTTTCTAATAAGTACGTAACCGGTCTAGTGGATGAATTGCCGTTTCCACACTATACAATACTTAGTTTATATTGACAAATGTTGAGCAAAATGGGTCAGGTGTTTCTATCAAGTTAGCAAACTTAATTAAAATATTTGTTATCACTGCTCACGCAGCCAATGTTCGCTTAATCAGATGCTGCCAGGACATTTTTTAATAGATAGCTCACCATTTGAATGAAATGACAATACACTATTCTTGAAGAAAACTAATTTTATTCTAACGGATTTAAAAGCAAAATTGAACCAGGATTACTTCCGCTTAAAACAATAATAGCGAAAACAGTCAGGAAAACGGAAATATTGCCTGAAAAGTATAGAATTACATGTCCTTTTGCTAAAAATCCTGATTTTAATATATATATATATATATATATATATATATATATATATATATTAGTAATTCTAGTAATTCTAAAGTTTCAATGTTCATTTTACGTTGTCAAATTAATAAGTTAGCATCAAACTATTATCTTTTTAATTCAGATATAATTTTGCGAAATTTAATGTCATATTTCGGTCTGGTGATCTGCAGTTATATTTCGCAATGTAGCAAGATACATTGACACCACTTTAAGAATAAAGCTCGCGTCCTGCATTAACCTGCATATATAAGTGAGGAAGTGTTAAAAAGGTATTAGTTTAATTAGAGCAGAACTTACAGTCGTTGAGATTAAGCATCGTCTGTTGCAGAAAGCTATCCACTTGGACTAAACGGCGGACCCACACTACTTGATTAATTATATATTGGGTATAGAACAATCTGTGCGCTTTTTCTGATGAGAAGTTAATATCCGCACAACCCATATGTCAATGACACCAAAAACGTTTTCGTAGTCTTAGATGCAACACTTTGGCTCTAATGTATTGCTACGAATTACTAAACACCAAACAGTAACGTACCCACAGGATATTTAATTGAATAAATTTTGCAAACTTAATAAATATAATAATCTTTTATTTTCACTAGTCGCAACTGTTTCGAAACTATCGTCAGTTACATGCATTGACGCGTTTTGATTCATCATGGTCACCAAAATAGCCCGAAAACGTACATGATTGGGGCATACTTAAAAGTTACATTTCTGTCATTATGTTTGCGTTGAAACATTTTGCACATTTTCCAGTTGACAACACCCAAGCTCTTTGACTTATTAATATTTCGATGAACATCGAAGACTGTATCGTCGGTGTATTTGGTTGTAGTGATCATAAGGACCGAGGTACTCATAAAGATATCCGGCATGTATGATCGGAATATTAATAGTCAAAAGCATTCTAGTTTTATCAACAGGAAGATGCGCGAAAAGTGTCAACGGAATTATATGAAAATGCCTTTTTTAAATGGAAGTATTCATAAATATGCAAGTAAATTAGTATTAATCTGCATGTGCTTCAGAATGATAGAAACTTTAAATGTGCAATTATAACCACAAAACAAATATTGTTTCCGTAACATAAACCAGTTTTAGAAGAAAAAACAAGGCGACAGAAATCTGATTCGACTAGGACATATTTTTATCGAAAAAAGTCCAAACAAGCTGAGCATGATACTAAGACACCTGGACTGATGGACTACTGTTTCTGAGAACAAGCTTATGTTGTCTGGTATGTATATATATATATATATATATATATATATATATATATATATATGTATATACTACGATTAAAACAACTGTAATTGTCAAACTTAACTGTTCCAACAATGGACGTTGTAAAATACGACACCATCGACTTTAGCCAGATGGAGAGCTAAAGGAAGTTGCCAGGTGAATATAACTCCCTTGTATGATAGCAGTACTCAATGTAAAATGGAAAAGCAATTTCCTTTATTGAGTCTCCGATGTTGCTTAAGCCTATGGATAACACATAACGTAACACCTGATAAATAATAGTTTGGCTAACAAGTCAGTAGTTACGTCACCGATGGTGTACAGCACAATTGTGGTAATCTAAAACATATCTTATTTGAGCCTAGCACACAAGAGAAGAGTCACATTTCTCTTCCTAAAATGACTAGGTACGATGTCATACTTAATAAGAAGGCAATTCATTCTCGTTTGGCGTAAGCTAGGGTGCGTTTGTAAAGCGTTAGCCCATTGATTACGCAAGTCTACGCGCCACATCTCGACAGCTTCACTAAAAGCAGCTCTAAATAGCTTTAACATTTTTAAAAGAAAACTCTGTCCGTTTTTCATGATCCTATATGTTGTTGACTTACTATTTTGATGCACTACGCAACAAGTAAATTGGATAATGACCAAATAATCGTAGAATATTATTCTGAACAAATTATGCAGCCATAGTGAAATATGCCTCTTAGTTATTTGCTGTTCGTTTTGCGTTATTCGTAATATGGCGTCAATAAAACCGAATTCTATCTACATATTGTTTTATTTTCGATTAATAGAAAAACAAAAAATTTGAAATAATTACTATAAAACCCAATTAATTGCGATTCATTGAGCAAACCGAAACCGGAAGAGAGCTATTTCTGTAATTTGCATGATCTGCAGAAAGCGATACAGATTTCCGGAACTTGCACTAACAACAACTGTCAATTTTCTTATATTGTTAATGGCCATCACAATTTGGATATTTCGCCTAAAGCAAATATCAACATTCGCTCATGTATTCAGCTTAATTAAATTTAAGATTCGTTATATATATATATATATATATATATATATATATATATATATATATATATATATATATGTATAATATCTGTCGGAACAAAATTAAGCATTGCCAAAGTTAGTAAATGCAATTCATCCGGCAGTCCGCTTCTGTCCTTTTTGGGAACTCTTCAAGAAAAACAGGGAATTTGTCACGGCCGAGATTGGAACTGATTCATACTTGCTACGTAGTCTGGAAATCAATAAACTGCGCCATTTATGCAACCAAGTACGAACAATTTTCGATTGGATACCAACTGAAGTATTTTGATAGCCTCATTTTAAGGTGATGTCGATGTAGCATTTTTTCAACATAACTTTTTTAACAAGCCGCGCACAATCTGTCATTATAGATCAGACGGCATGCCGCATGCGAAGCGATATTGAATTGAATTATTTTAGCAGAATTTGGATTATATATACATATATATATACATATATATACATATATATATATATATATATAGACACCAACGACTTTAAAGACCTCATATTAACATGTACAAGGTAAATACTACCGTCGGATGAATGGTGTTGCTATGGGAAGCTGGCACATGTATACATGCATCATCTTGAATAAAACGTGCCTTAAACATATAATTGACCAGTGCGCACTCTAAAAAAGGTGTGTAGATGATATATTGTTGTTCATCCCAGAAGCAGCAGACCCATCCGAAATCCTCCAACAAGCAAATGGAGCCGATCGAGACATCAAATTCACTCCCGAGGTAGAGAAAGACAATAACCTTCCCTTTCTTGACATCAAACTCACTCGAGAAGAAAATGGGGATTTGAAACTGGCCATACATAGAAAATCAACTTACACCGGGAAATAAATTCATTACATCAGCAATGTGCCAAAATCCCACAGAAGAAACATAATTAACAACTTAGCAAACAGAATCAGGAACATCTGCTCTGAACACAAGTCCGTTGTAGAACTAGAATACTTGAGAAAAATGTTTCTAATGAACAACTACCTAGAGCGGTTCATTGTTGTCAACATCAGACCGCGTCAGATTTACAATGGATTGGATGGCGCAAATCAGATTTTCCTAAACTTGCCATTTAGAGGCGACGTGCCGACCTCAATAATTGCATGACAGCTAAGTAGAAATACTATGGAGAATTTTTCCAGCGTTAAAAATAATATCACATTTAGCACGCAGAGAATCATGAGGTTGGATGCCAAAGATCAATTGCCAATTCTCTCGAAATCATTCATAGTCTACAAACTCTCATGTATGTGCGGTAGCACATATATTGGACGTACGAATAAGCAATTGATTAACAGAATCCATCAACATTTACCGCAGAAATTGATTAAAAAAGGCTTGGCACTGTCAGAAAATCAGCTATTTCCGATCATATATTGGAAACGGGGCACCAAATCAATTTGAAAATTTATAATATATTTATGAAGCCCTTTATATAAAACAACAAACACCAGGCCTAAATATACAAAAGTTTCATCAGCATGATATTCTAATCGACTGACTACGAATCACATAATCCAACAACAATTTACTGGCTTCCACGAAAGACCAATCACCCCCTCGACCAGCATCAACAAATATATATATTGTCGGTATAAACCGAACATTGCTTAAAATAGGAAGGTAGTTCGTAAGGTATAATGGATTCGACCCAACTAGAGTCTTCACAAACTTGCTCCATTTTGCAGCAAACTCTAGTAAGTATTTGACGAGCTCTCGCAAATCACAACACCAGTTTTACTAATGAATTACATTTGATACATCAGGCAATATTCAGTTTAGAATGGTTACATGCATATAATTGAAATCCTGTTTTAAAACTTCAACACAAAATCACATTTATTGCTGGCCTGACGTCTGTTCTAATGTAAGAGAATGGGGGAGGATGATTAGAACTTTAGGCAGAAAGGACTATAAAAACGGTTCTACCGGAAGGATAGATGAAAAGAAATCACAAGTTGGCAAACAACTGAAAAGTGGGCGTATTATGCCTCTTGGTTGTCCTATTAGTTTGAGTTGCTAGCTTCTAAAACTTATGTATGTTTCGTGCCAAGATCTGCGACAATAATTGCAAGCACTTGGCGCCTTTCCTAGAAGAATGAAATATCTATTTGATGGCATAACTTTGCTACCTAGTGCAAATTAGTTTATACTCATAGCATATATATATATATATATATATATATATATATATATATATATATATATATATATATATACAGCTATAAATCATCAGTGCAAAAGAACATCTCATGTAGCATAGTATCTGTTCTATAATGACAGTTCCGAGGATGTCCATTTGAAACATGAGGTCGAAAGGTATGTCATATAGGCTGTACCTGTTGAAAAGAATAACCAAAATTTAAATAGGTAAATAGCAAAAAATTGAGTGTATTGTGCAATACGAGTAGCGCAGAGACAAAATGCAAGCCTTCCATGCAAATGTGCAATGGTTTGAGCTCCGCATGCAGCAATTTCTGACAAAAAAATCAGAAAATCTGGTCCCAACGTCATTGGAAAAAAATCCGACGACATTTTCAGACAGGCAACTGGTAATACAATTTAAACAATAATTGATTGTGCGGGTGGTGGTAACAATTCCTTAAATCAAGTTTGCGAGCTTGAAGTAAACACCAATCCCATTGTATTTAACCAGTCGTCGAACAACATAACAAAACTACCGCCAGCTGCAACGCACTGGCGCGTTTCGACCTTCCATGATCATCATCAGAGTACGACGGCAAACTGACTATCGAGGATCAAACCGCATTGAATATATGGAAATCAAGGATAGTGGCTCTCACCTCAGAAGACGGCTTCAGAGTGAGGACCAGTGATGACTCAACAACCAAAGGCTAAACAAAAATCTGTGCACCTGGAAATGTAAAGGAATTAAGATTTTCCCGACCCACGAGTACTATCAATTGTCCTTAACAGGCAAATTGCGGAATCATATTTAATGCTGACAGCACTGCTTTATGTACCGTTGTTGCTAACCCTTGTGATGTTAGGTTTATACGATATATATATATATATATATATATATATATATATGTATATATATATATATATATATAATTATTTAGCATGAAGAAAATCGCACACATTGAATGGACGAAGGAAAATTTATTTGTGGATATTCTTGCTAACATCGTGACAATATTATTTATTTATTTTAACTACAACAAAGCTAATATTAAACGAACATTGGTTGCGCGGGT